>QRFJ01000620.1:108529-157853 GCA_006176705.1 Cocos nucifera
TTAAAAATTTAATTGTGGATTGTAGATATTGAGAGTCCTCTTTTTGTGTTATGAAAATCAAAAAGATAAAATTCATCTAGGTCATGGAGATATTGAAAACACAAATCAAAGTGTCTAGAAAAAAGAAACAAAGAAGAAGAAGAGGAGATTCTTCTTCTAGGGTTTTTGTTCTAGATTCTCTTCCTCCCTTTTTTTGTGAGCTTTAAGGAGGTATCTCAGCATCACACAAATCTTTCCTCTTTTTCTTTGATATTTTGGAGTGTCCAAGTTTCGAAGAAGAAGCATTCGGATCAACCTATTTGAAGAGTAGATAAGCACATTGCTAAAAGTATTAGTGTGTTGATTCTGCATCAGGATCTCTGATCGTTGTTGGGGCTCATGTGGATGACTCCTTGAGGCTGGATACATGTGCGGTTGTGCTTCATCCTCATTCTAAATCAGTAAGTTAGAATAATTCTAACTTGCTTAGTAATAGATCTGATCTATTAACTTCATACCTGCATTTTGATGTAGTGTAGATCTAGGTTATTTGATCAAACTTTTATTTCTTGTTTGATTTAATTTTGATTAATATCATGCTTGATCATTATAATAAATTTTGAGATCTAGATATTATATATTTATTTAAATAAATCATTATATTTATTTAAATCTTTTGCTGCATGAATCTTGTAAAATAGTTTCAAGATTTATCCGTGAAATCCTAGATCTGGTTCCTTCAATGGATTCCATCAGAGGCTAGAATATACCTTGTATACATTGATTTATTGTCTGTTATGCATTAATAGATTACTCTAGATTAGATCCTAATATTAGTTAACTAAATCTATCATTATTTAAAATTTACAAAATAAAAAAAGAAAGTTTAAGATCCACGAACTACTATTAAAGTATTCTGCTATACAGGATTTACCCTTATAGTAGAAAAGATTCATCCTAGTTCATGATGAATTGCGACTCTAATATACAATTTATTAGATAATCAATCTAATATTTATTATATAATTTAATAGATTTAAAAATAGTTTATATCAAAAATAAATCATTTTAGATTGCCATGAATTGCACCATAGGTTATGTCCTAGCGAAAGATTTATCCTTAAACAGTGAATTAAGGTTTCCTATACGGCGCTGATCTAACAGAATTATTGATCAATAAAATTTATAGATTGAGCATCTAAGAGATTTTATTGATCTGAATTAAAAATATTTAATCTAATTTCAATCATCAATAAATTAATGTTAGAAGTTTGATCAAAGCACAGATCTTATGATTGATTGTTATATGAAACACATCATTATTCACATTACACAATGAAACTTTTTAGCACTTACATTAAAAGTAGTTTATATGTTTTATAATCTTACTATGATATGACATTATGAATCAAAAACAAATGCAATAAATCCGGTTAGATAGAAACCATGCTTGTAAAAATAGTATTACAACCATATGGAAAATCCTTTTCCAAAAGTTGAACCCCAACCCTAACACAAATAAACTTCAATATGAGAATTAAGAAGCTTGTATGATTAAAGATCTAGGATTATGGAATAGAAGATCCTAAGATACAAATCATAACACCATTGGTTAAATAGGTTAGTGTGGGATTAGATACATTAATTGGGTATAGACCTTAAGAGGATTAGAATTAAAGAATGGAGTTAATTAGAGCAATGTGACTAAATCTAATCAATATAATTGCTCTAGAATTTAGGTTAAGGATTCTTTAGCATTCAATTATAATAGTTGTATGTTGATCAGCCATGTCTTAACCAAGAGCCAAATGGACTTGACTCTTGCTACACGATCTAGGCATGAATTGCAATTTAGAGTGATCTCAATATGAAACTAATTAAATTGGTGGCATCTTAAATAAAATGCAGATTGATACGCTTTTTAATTGGTAGTCTCTTACACTCAGCATTTGTTGATGATGTCTAAGGCAATGCTTTGGCAAGACCTACACAACCGACTTGAACTTAACCTAGTTCTTATTGTGAGATTATGTATTTGATTAGATATCATAAATGACATATCTACGAGCAATTAACCACATGCAGCTAGGTAAATCAGTGATGAACTGACTTTAGTTTACTCCTAGAATAGCCTGTTAGTGGTTCTCCCTTAAAGCTGAACTTAGTGAAGCCAGTAGTAGATAATTAGATCAGGTGGTTAAAATCTAATCTACTCACTTCTATATAATCAATCCTCTCAAAATAAACTAGGATTACCTAAAATAAAATGGATTATAATGATAACTAGACATAGCCTTTATTAAAATGGATGATAATTTGTCCATCAGTTGGATGAATCATTTGGAGGTCCAAAGGCCTTGGGCTTATCGATTGATGGAATTATCATTCATTATATGCATCTACTTTGAATAATCTTTCTAAATGATGGCTTAGGTGGGCCAAACCAAAAATTGGGCCTGATCAGTTTCATTGGTTAGGATGGGCTACTATTGGTCATGTTAATGCGTTGGACCTAACTGGACCCGTTTATCTGGAAGGCCAAAATCAACTGAATCAAAGGCTGGGGCAAAATTTAATTATCTAGAAAATTATTTAGAAAAATAATTGATTATGAACCTATCCTTAGATGTACATGGGTTGGCGCAACCAAAGTTATGGTTCATGTTGCAGTCTATGTGGAATTTTAGTATCCACTAAGAAATTAGGGTAATTCTCGAATTAGAGTAGAAGGCTGACCAATTCGAATAAAATAGTCGAGAGAAATCTTTTGATTAAAAGTCCAATCTTTAGATTTAATGAATCAATTACTAATATCGATTTTGGTTTTTCTTTTTGTGCAATATGACACTTTTTCCCATTCGCCTTCGATCATTGTTGGATAATGATAAGTTGGTGGGGATCCCAACTTTGGTATGCTGGTATCAAAAGTTGAAGATTATCCTAGAGCATGAAGGATCCTATTATGTGCTGACGGAATCCTACACTTGAGGAGCCAGCTGCTAATTCACATGAAATAAGTCAGAGCATACTTATCAAAAAGTAGGTTAGTGATCTGACACCATGGTGCACTGCCTATGCTGGCTGGATGAGCGGACGCAGTTTAGTCATCAGGTTTGAAGAACAGCTAAACCAACATGAAATGCTCCAAAGGTTGGAGGATTTTTTCAGCAACACCCGATGACGTTGGAGAGGCACAAGACCCTAGTTGCCATCTTTAATGCCAGAATGTGGGATGAGCCTCTATCACTGATCATGTACTGTAACATGATCTGAGCTGTATAGAGTGCATTGAGCAAACTTGGCTTTTTCTTGGATGAACAACTGAGAACAGACTGCAATACTAAAAAAACTCGGTACCAGACAGTCTAATCTTTCTTTCATCTTAACTCATTACAGAATAAGACGAAGCCTTGAGTAAACTTACCACATGACCTTATTGGGGTACTTTTAGAAACCTTTAAAGCAAGGATCACCAGCTCTATAAACAGAGTTGGTGAAACTTATAGGAGAGATCGCCTTCTGGTTCTTAATCCTTTAGGAAATGTAACGAAGAATAAGAAGAAGAAAATAAAGCAAGGTGAATAGTTACAGGCATAGGGACATCAGTGAAGGGCAGACCAAAGAAGATCAAGCTGATAAAATCAAGACTGAATACTGCTTTTTTGCAAGTAAGTGGGGCACTGAAAAAGAAACTATCCCATTAGTACATTTACTCCCTAGACCAAACAAAGCCAGAGAAAGAACAACCTATTTGCCCTTTTTTTGGGCAAAAAGGGATTTATATGATAACTTTTATAATATCTCATTATATGATATTACTACTGATATTGATACCGAGTAGCTACTTACACATATTTAGCAATAATGTTGTGGGGTGTGTCAGTCAGTAAAAGATGACCAACGGTGAGAGAATCCTGATGATTGAATGGAAGAAAGCTCCAGTACTAGCTTTAGAAATTTTGAAACTTGTATTATGAATTCTCATAACTAGTTGTTCTAGTGTTCTGTCATTTACTAATCATAGTTTCATATTTTAAATTCATCTTTTTAGTAGGCCTTTAGGCACATGAAAATTGAAATTTCAATAAAAGAAACGAGTTGGTAAAGTCATTGTGAATGGTGTTGCTATTTTTAGTGATAATTGAAACGAATGGTGTATTTATGTTATTACAAACTATTAATGTGTCTATATTTACTGGCAAGCATCCTAAGATCTAGATAGATATATCAGAGTATTAACTTATGGAACTATAGGCTAGGTCAATATAAAACAAGGAATAGGCATAAATAGGTTAGACTCAAGAAAGAATCTCTCAAGTCAGGCATTGTGGATCACTTTCACAACCTATGAGTCCTATCTTCTATGGTAAATGACCAAGGTACCTTTTAATGAAAAGGTGAGAGAGCCAATGAGCTCTTAGATCTAGTACAACAGTGATGTATGTGGACCAATGAGCATAATGCCAGAGAATGAAAATGCCTACTTCATTCACTTTCATTAGATGATCTATATCAGAATAGGATATATCACTATCTGACAAATATAAGTCTAGACTCTTTTGAAATGTTCAAAAATTAGAATTACTAAGTGAAGTACGAAAAATAAACTAGAAAAGAGTCATTAAATCTCTCCATATCTTGATCGAGGAGATATATTTTGTCTATGATTTCTCCCATATATAGGAGAGAATAGAGAATTCTTCCCAATGGACTATCTCCTGGAACACCACAGACATAATGAAGTACTGCAGAAGAGAGAAGATACAGACTTTGTTCAGAGATGATATCGACAACCATGATAGGGATTTGCCAGCTTGTCGATCATATCCTATTTAGATATTGCACTCAATCTGACATGTTATCTAAAATAGAATTCAAGTAAGTTTGTAGATTATAAACCATATGAATATAAGATAGGACCATTAAGCCAGCACATTTCAATACCTTGGGATTTGGGGGTGCCTGGCTATTAAATGATTAATTACAGATAAACTTGGACCTAGGTCTTGATCAGTGTATATTATAGGGATACCACAAGAAGAGATCAAAGGATTACTATTATCTACCATGTGATAAACAAAAGTAGATTGTCCATATATAGGGCACCTTTTGGAAAAGAAGTTCTTTGGTGAAGACAACTATTAGACCTATAAGGATTGATACAGATATGAAGTACAATAAATAGAAAAGCTGACACAGAATGGTGACCTAAGCGGATTTGAAATCAAGCATACAGATTTGCAGCTTAGTGAACCCACACCAATTAAATGATCCATAGAAGTACCATGCCATCTGGATAATACTATAGATATTATCTTTAGATCCAGGATGGTGATCCCATCAACTTATGAGACATGATAAAGATCGAGAATACACCTATATGGATGACAATAGCAGACGATCCGACTCATGAGCAAAAATGCGTAAGAAGACATGAAGATCTAAGAAATGAATTACTATGAAGTCAAATGAATGTATCGGCAATTCAGAATGATTCCATCGAAGGGGTTAAACCCATTGGTGTAAATGAATATTCAAAAGAAAAAGAGGCGGGATCGGAAAGGTTGAAGATCTATCAAGTCATCTGATGCCAAGGAAGGTATCGTCAACAAATTATTGGTATTGATATAAACAAGATTATTCCCCAGTACGGTAAATGTCACAATTCCATTGGATAATACTTGTAATAGCTGCCCACCGAGAACTATGAAATCTAACAGATGGAATGTATAGATGCTTTCCTTATAATGGAGAGCTACAAGAAAGAGTGTATATTGATACAACCGAGTGGCTTCACATCCATAGATGAGGTCCAAATGTGTGAGGCTTAAGAGATCATATTAGGATTAAAGCAAACATCAGAAGTTGGAACATGCATTTTGAAAAAGTTGATCAAATGTATGCACTTCGATTAAGAAACGGAGAAGACACCTGATTTACATAAAGGCAAATGCCGCATTGGATTAACTTTAATTTAGAGTGATGATATTTCCTTAATCAAAATGACAAATCCCCAGCATAAACCCACTATAAGGAATAGAAGTTCTGGTGTCACACAGTTCTCCACGAAGGACTAGGGTGAAGAATCCTACTTCCTAGGGATGAAGATACCTATAGGATAGAATCTAAAGTCATGCTTGGTATTCTCAGTCCCATAAACATAGAAATTTTGCTGCTGAAGAGATTCCTAGCATGGGAGAATTTCAAAAAGACATTATTTTCTTCTTTTGGATAGGCAAGAAATTTTTCTTTTCTAAGATAGATGGTCGATAACTCCGAAGAAGACGAGCCGATGAGATGATTGTCATAAGTGCTTGATAGTGAGGTCATATATGTAGCAATGACATGTACGGACCAACGTGGCATATACTCACTAGGATAGTGAGTAGTATTACTAAGTTTTGACCTGGAGAAATCATTGGAAGGTGGTTAAAACCATTCCTTAAGTATTTGAGAAATACTAAGGACCAAGATTTGGATTATGGTGTTTAGTCAGATCTAAACGCTTGTAGGGTTACAGACCCAGCTTCTCAACTGAATCATGATGACAGTAAAAGTATCATCGGGGTATATCTTTACTCTAAATGGTGGAGCCAATCTGCTGAAAAAAGTTCCAAGCTAACATATAGTGGCTAACTCTATTTACAACAGTAGAGTACACCATGGTAGCATCAGATGCAGCAAAGAAAGCTATCGCTAGGAAGTTCTATACACGAGCTGAAGTAGCACCCCCATAATGTCTAGTCTTATCTACTGCGACAGCAATAGCGCCATGAGCCCAAGTAAGGAACTAGAGCAGCAACATGCAGAACAAAGCACATTCTATGCCAACTTCCATTTGATACGTGAGATCGTGAGAGTCGTGAGTGATGTCGACCTCAAATGATCCGGATGAAAAGAAACTATCCGACCCCTTCACAAAGCCCTGGCAATGCAAGTAAGTTCACACCAAAAGTAAAGATGGGAATTAGATAACTGTCGAGGGTTTAAGACAAGTGGACTTGTTTGAAAATATTAGTTCCAAAATTTCATCATCAGCCCTGACAGCTGAGATATTATAAAAAAATTATTATTAATTAAAAAAAATATTTGCTCATTCATTCTTCATCATAAATTTATATCTTTAAGACTCATTATTATATGAGTCCTTAGGACTATTTAGTTTTGATAAAAGAAATAATTATCGATAGTTTCTAAATTTGTTCCCGATCCAAATGACATAGGTTGTTAATGTAATGACAACAAGTCTATCGAGATAAGTCCGCATATCTGCCATATAGGTTGGTGCTCTTAACCAAGAGTGTGGATACTAGTATAGCATACAGATGAGAAGTATATGGTATATCATATTGAACTGACCAAACTCTAGAGCATTCTGTAGTCGAGAATGTCTCTTGACGGAATATAGGTAAAGTATCCTGACCTGAGATCACCTTCACGTGATGCAAGTAACTCACTATGCTTTGGTACCGAACTAACATGAATTCTAATTTAGTAATGGAAGGCTTCTGGGAACATCAAGTACTTGTGTAGTCGAAGTGTGATCAAGATGGAATGACCATCCAAGAGTTGAGAAGAATATATCACTATAATTCAATATAGCAAAACCTTGGCCAGGATAATCCATCTGATGGATTTGATATTTTGAAATACAAAGGAGAAACTGATCAAGTTGATAGTTGAACTTGAGGTATTCTACGAGCATTATGGTCAAAGGGATGAATAATGAAAAACTATATTCGCATGGTGTTAAGGATGGTGTCTACACTTTCGATCTATCCAGCTGTTGGTATCATTGCTAGAATGGTCACTTTGATTGGTATAAAATTTATTTACTATACTATCAGCGTAGGTTTGAACCTATGAGGTCACACACATTAGAGTTCACATTTCGATCGGATGGTTGATCAGCGATTTAGATCATTTTAGGTTAAACAATCAATACGATTTGGTGTTAACCTAGTGCAAGTATATAGGGGATCGATTAGTATTTTGATTGCTAATTGACTTAATTTGTGATTAAATAAAAAAAGCAAAGATTAAGTCTAATTAAATATAATTCAATAGATTGGTTGGGCTTGATGGATCAATTCAATGGTTTATGGATAAGTCAAGTATAAGAAGAACTAGTCCTAGTCTAATTTGGACTCAGGTCAACCCAATTTTTAATATTTGATTAGAAAATTAAATAGAATTAAATTAATTTAATATAATTTAATAAGTTTTAAATAATTTAGGATCTATAATTAGATTATTTTACTCTTATTTTTATTTAGTTAAAAGATCATGTTTGACTAAGTCAAAACAAGAGTCCTAGTTGACTAGGACTCCCATTCGCGCCAACTAATCCTCGCCCCCCATCCTTTCTCTTTGTGTTTTTATATGAATAATCTCGAGCCCAAGATTTCCACACTCCTTTCTCTCTTTCTTTTTCATATGAAAGTTTGTTGATGAAGACTAAGTCAAATAGGGAATTATTTGCTTAAGGATTCTATGAGATAGAATCCTTGTCAATCAAAACTCTTTCCATAAGTGCGCCAAACCCCCTTCCTTATTTCTTTGATTTTCATGGTAAAAGCAGATTATTTTTTGTGCGCCCTCCTTGCTGGTCTATGGCAGAAAAAGAGGTGAGACATTTTCATGGTTTTATAGTCTAGTTTGACCTAACTTAGACTCTGCATACTCTCTCTTTAAAGAGAATTTTGATTAAATTTCGTGAATTGTAGACTTTTGAGAGCCTCTTTGGTTTAAAAATATTAGAAAAAAATCACTCGGTCATAGGAGATATTGAGAACATAAAATTAGTGTCTAGAAAAAGAATAAA
Source organism: Cocos nucifera (assembly GCA_006176705.1). Classification (NCBI taxonomy): domain Eukaryota; kingdom Viridiplantae; phylum Streptophyta; class Magnoliopsida; order Arecales; family Arecaceae; genus Cocos; species Cocos nucifera. Next base: position 117,333 of record QRFJ01000620.1, read on the forward strand.
GAAGAAGAAAAGGATTTCTTCTAGGGTTTTTGTTCCAGATCTCTTCCTCCTTTTTTGTGAGATTTTGAGAGTCTCGAGCAACCAAATCTTCCTTTTCTTCTAATATTTAGAGTATCTAAGTTTCAAAGAAGGAAGCATCGATCAATCATTGAAGAGAGATTCAGCCATAGTGCTATGCAGACTGTGTTGACTTCTACAATGATCTCTGATCGTATTCGTGGCTATTGTGGATGACTCCTAGAGTGGATGGTGCGGTTCATGACTTCATCATCAAGCTATGATTAGCAAGTTAGAACATCTAACTGCTCAGATAATAGATCTGATCTATTAACTTCATACCTGCATTTGATGTAGTGTAGATCTAGGTATTTGATTAACTTCTTGTTTGATTTAATTTTTATTAATATACATAATCTTGAATGCAATGATCCTAATATATAATATTTATTTAATAAATATTTTATTTATTTAAGTCACTGCAAGATCTTGAAAAAGTTCAAGATTACCATGAAATCCTAGATCTAGTTGCTTTACTAGCACACCTGAGAGATGAACGCATGAGAAAATCTTTTATGCATCAGTAGCCTCGTATATGTCATGCTATGTATATGACTGATAGCTCCATGTTGTTAAGTGTCACGAGCAGATAATCAGTCAAATCTAGATGAAAGCACTAGACTTCTATAAAGTATCCTTAATACTTGAGAAGGACTAAGATAGTTCTTATTTGGTAATGAGAACTCCAGATCCAGAGTTATATAGACTCAGATTTTATAATCCAACATTAGATAATCGAAAGTCAAACTGAATCTGTTGTTATAATGGTGGAGCTATTCAGTTGAAGAGAAGCAAGACGGTGATAGTAGGATTCCACCATGGAAGCAGAGTACATCGTTGCATCGGAGGCTACAAAGAAAGACGTTCTGGTACAGAAAGTTCACTGTAGAGCTTGGAGTGATACTATAGATGCTGTCCCTCTGTACTACGATAATAATGGCACCATAGCCCTAGTAAGGAGCTGAGATCTCACCCAAAAATCCAAGCACCAAAAGATATACCACCTCAATCCACGACCTCAAAGAAGGGATTACGTCGAGGTCAAAGAGTCGATACTACAGATAATGCGGTTAATTCGTTGACAAAGCATTGAGCTAACAGAAGATTGAAGCCCATCTTAGAAGATGGAACTTAGATCTATAGCCCAATTGCTTTAGGTCAAGTGGGAGTTTGTTAGTGATATGCCCTAGAAGCTAGATGGCTAAACACTTGTAATACACTTCGAAAATATATTTTATAATTTTAAAACTATAAATTAATAAAATATATCATATCATAGTATGTATTAAAGTATCTGTGATACATCCTGAGTTAATTGTAATAATAATTCATATTTGAAGAACTAAAAATTAGAGACATGAATTTCATAATTAACTCATAATTGCTCCTGACATAGTATCATCATGAGGATGGTGATAGATCTGGAAGGTTGGTGTACGATCACTTCTTAGGAATGTATTTGAGTCTATGGTGTGAAGGACACTGGAGCGAGAGTACGAGTACTTGTTAGAGAATGAGGGCACTGAGTGTGACCACCTCAAGTAGTCAAAGAAAGTCTACCTTCTCATCGATGACTGACTCTTGATAATGTGGGGTGTATAAGGTCTTTGATCTGAGTGCATCATGAGTTCATCTTGAGTGGTTATAGTTTACAATACCATGAAGGAAACAGATCTAGGGTTTCACAGGTAATCTTGAAACTTTTTCATGATACTTACAAGTAGAAGACTAAATAAATTTAAAAATTTAAATAATCAGGTAAACACCTAGATCTCAGATCTATTATATGATTAAGTCATGAATATCAAATTAAAATTAAAATCAAATAAGAAAGAAAAAGGTTGATCAAATAACCTAGATCTACTACATCAAATGCAGGTAAAGTTTATAGATCAGATCTATTACCTGAGCAGTTTAGATGTTATAACCTACTAATCCAAGCTTGAGAGATGAAGTCACGAGCTGCACACACATGTCCGACCTCTAGAGCATTCTACATGAGCCTACGATCTCTATCTAAAGTTTGATGCAGAAAATCAGCTCAGCATGGTAGTACTAGCTGATCCTTCTTTGATGTGTCGATTACGATGCTCCTTCTTCAAAATTTAGATTCTCCAAAATATGAGAAGGAAGATGAGAGTTTGTTGATCTAAGACTCTCTTAAAAAAAACTCAAAAAAAGAGGAGAGATTAAAAATAAAACAGCCCTAGAAGAAGACCTTTTCTTCTTCTCTTTCTCTCACTAGACACCTAGTTGGTGCCTATGGAACCCCCATGCCCAAGGACCCTCTTTCTCTGATTTTTGCACACCCCAAACCTATCCTAAAGCTCTATATTTTATAAAAAAATCAAAATAAAAATTCAGCAATAAATAGAGAAAAGAAGAGTTCAAGTTAGGTCAAATTCCTAGATTGGAAATCCAATCATGGGAATTGTTAAGGCACCCAACTCTTGGGGCACCTCCTCTATAATTTTTGGCATGGACCAGCAAGAAGGTGCACAAAAAAAAAATAATTTTGTCGAATAAGAGAAGAATATAAAAGAGGAGTGGCACTCAAGAGAAGATTTTGGTTAATAAGGATTCATATCTCATAGAATCCTAGGCAAATCAATTCCTCCATTGACTTGGTCTTCCACCTAACTTCCAAATATGACGGAGAGAGAGGGGCAGTAAAAGAGAAAAAATGGATTTTCATGAAAAAATATCTAAAAAATAGGTAGAGGAAATTGGGACCAAGGTGGTGCAAGGAGATAGGAGTTAATCACACTAGACTCCTTTTGATGGTCAACAAGATCTTTTAACCAAATAAAATTAAGATTAAACCAACCTAATTAAAATAAGATCCTAACCTATTTAAGGACTTAATTAAATTAGATTTAATTTTAATTTTTTAATCAAATTAGAAAAATTGAGATTAATCCGAGTCCTAGTTAGACTAGGACTAGCTCTTCTCTGCACTGGCATATCCAATAACAATATGAATTTGATCCAATCAAAGCCCAACTCAATTAAATTATATTTAATTATACTTAATCTTAGCCTATTGGCTTAATCAAATTAAGCTAAATAGCATATAACTAATCGATCCTCCTGCAATACTTGCACTAGGTTAAACACCATCGTAATTGATTGTTTAACCCTAAAAATGATTAATTGTGACAACCATCTAATCAGATCGTAAGCTCTAATATGTGTGGCCTCATAGGTTCGAACCTAAGCTGATAGAATAGGAAAAATTTTATATCAATCAAAGTAATCATCTAACAATGATATCCGACGGCCAGAAGGTCATATGGTGAAACACCATCCTTAGAACCACTGGCGAATATAGTTCATATAATTCATTTTCTTGACCACAATGCTCGTAGACACCTCAAAGTTCAACTATCAACTCTGATCAGGTTGTCACATCGTATTTAAAATATCAAATCCATCTATGGATTACCCTGGCTAAGATTGCTATATTGAAAGACAGTGATACATTCTTCTCCAACTCTTAGAGTGTCAATTCCATTCTTGATCACACCCAACTTCTGCCAAGTACTTGTACTGTGCCAGAAAGCCTTTCATTGCTGAATTAGAAATTTAGTTAGTCTAGTACCAAAGCACAGTTGAGTGCTTGTCAAGTCACCAAGGTGGATCTCAGATCTAAGGATATTTATATACCTATATCCTACAAAAGATCTCTGATATAGAAGCTCAGAGTTGGTCACGTTCACTGATGATGTACCCATAATCTCACCTATATGCCATACCCGTGTCTCCATACTTTTGGTTAAGAGACAACCAACCTATATGGTATACAGTTGACCTATGCTCAATAGTTGCTATCATTCTTATTAATAGTCTATCATTTGGACGTGAACTAAATTTTAAAGGACCAATTGATAAAATCCTTCTTTATCAAAGCTAAATAGTCCTGAGGACTTCATCATAACAATAGAGTTTATTAGAAGATGTAAACTTATGATGAAAGGATGCCAAAAAATAATAAAATTAATTACAATATCTCAACATCAACAAACTGACGATTGACTTTGGACATAATTTCCAATAATTCCCACTGTTCTAAAGCCACTCGACATAGTATCTAATACCCATCTTCGACTTATGGTTGTTCAAACTCCTTGATTGCTTGAGTTTTAGTGAAGGATCGGCTAGGTTCTCCTTTTCATCGATCTTGTAAGGTCGACATCACCACGATCCATGATCTCATGGATCAAATGGAACCGGTGTAGAATGTGCTTTGTTTGCTGGTGTGCCTTGTTCCTTTGCTGGAGTATAGCGTCAGTGCTGTCAAGTAGATAGGATTGGACCATCAATGGAGGATGCTATCCCGAGCTCGGTTGATGAACTTCCTCAGCCACACAGCTTTCTTGCTATATCTGTATGCTACCCATGTACTCTGCTTTGCAAATAGAGTCAGCCACTATATTTTTAGAACTTTTAGTAGAGTGCTCCACCATTTAGAGTAAAGATACCTCGATACACTTGACTATCATCATGATAGATTGAAAGCTGGAGTCTGTAAACCCACAAGCTTCAGATCTGATCACCATAAATAACCATACGTCCTTAGTATTTCTCAAATACTTAAGGATGGTTTAAACATCTTTCAATAATTTTTCTCCAGGGTCAGACTGGTATCTAATACACCACTCCTAGTGGGTTGCCACGTCTGGTCTCGTACATGTCATTGCATACATAATAATCCTAATATCAAAGCATATGAGATTTTACTCATACGCTCTTCTCTATCACAGTTGTTCGGACAATCTTTTCTTAGAGAAGAGAAATTTCTTAGTCTATTGGGAGATAGCCCTGTTGAATTCTCCATGCTGAACTTCTTCAGCACAATTTCTATGTACGTGGACGGAGATATACCCAGCATCCTTTTAGATCTATCCCTATAGATCTTCATCCCTAGGATGTTAGAATATTGCTCACCCAATTCCTTCATGGAGAACTGTTGATGACAATCAGACTTTATTCTTGTAGTGCGAAATATCATTTCGATTAAGAGAATATCATCCACTATAAAATAAGAAATATCACTGCTGGACCATTATGCCCAATTTATAAATGTAGGATTCTTCTCTATTCTTAACGAAGCCATACGTTTTGATCATTTTATCAAATGCATGTTCCAACTCTTGAGATGCTTGCTTCAATCCATAAATGGATCTCTAAAGTTACACACACTCGGACTCATCTATGGATGTGAACTCTTTAGATATATCAATATACACCTCTTCGGTCAGCTCTCCATTTAGAAAAGCGTCTTTCACACTATTTTGTCAGATCGCATAGTCCAAATGAGCAGCAATGTGCAAGCATGATCCGAATGGACTAAGCAATGCCATAGGGAGAACATCTCATCATAGTCAATACCATAACGTTGATGAAAGCCCTTGGCAACCAGATGGGTCTTATAGATTCCATCTTTTCGTCTGTGCCCCTTTTCTTTTGAAGATCCATTTACACCCAATGGATTTTAACCCCTTTAGGTGGGTCAACTAATGTCCATACATCATTGACCTTAATAAAATCCATTTTGGATCTCATGGCTTCCAGCCATTTCTTAGAGTCGGGTCTCTACATCGCATCCATATAAGTGATCGGATCCTCATCGTTCTTATCGAGTTCGATGGAATCACCATCCTGGATCAAGAATCCATAGTATCTATTCGGATGCATTGTTAGATATATGTGTCCTAGAAGCCAGAATGGCTGACACTTGTAATACACTTCTAGGGGCAAAATGTAATTTTGACTATAATTAATAATGGGTTATTTTCTATCACACATTGTATTTAGTGTCTGTGATACATCCTTTGAGTTAATGGTAATGATAATTATATTTTCAAGAGTTGAAAATTTAAGACATGAATAATCATTATTAACTCATAAACAGCTCCCGACCATAGGATCATACAGAGATGGTGATTGATCGGAAGGTGGTGTACGATCGCCTTTAGTAGATGAGTCTTGAGTCTACGGTGTGGAGACACCGGAGCGAGAGTACAGGTACTCGTTAGAGAATGAGGGCACGAGCATGACCACCTCGAGTAGTCATTAGGAAGTCTACCTTCTCTCAATGACGGACTCGATGCTGCAGTAGTGTGTCTGGTTCTTTGACCTGAGATGCATCGGCAGTTCACCTTGAGGGTGTTATAGTTTGACTACACCATTACTTGGTCTCCTAGCCATATGGAACCCTGAGGTGTATGTTGGCTGTGACATGTTCATTGTAGGAACTGGATTGCATCAGATGGGATCTACTACCTCGGTGGTAGAGGAGTAGCCCTATGATGATCATTGAGAATCAAGTCCTGAAGCCATGCCATGGCAGAGTGAAAAATAGAAAGAGTTTATTTATGATTTCACATGGACTCGAATCGAATGATTACATATATGACAGAGACTAGGGTTGTGAGTAGTTCACCTTAACCCTAATTTGATCGGGCTCAAAGATAGAAGAATTAATACACAAGGTAGCTGCACCAAGAGGTTCGCATTCAGCTCTGATGGGTTGACCACATATACTCCTAGGTGTCACTGGTGGATTTTGGGAGCAATTAGAATGATTTAGATGATCTGACATCTAGCTGTTCGAATCAGAAGAGTTCTGATCCATCGAAAGGAGTTTCGATGATGTCTATGATAGAGATCATGACAATCCCATTACCATACAGAACGAACCTAACTGGGTCACACAAACAAGGGTTTGAATCTGGTGATCATCAATTGAACTGATCTAGTTCAATTGATCTGAATGAGATTCAATTAGGTTCAAGGAAATCGTGCTAGCACTCGATTGAACCTAACGTTCTTCTTTTACTATCATAAATAAGTTGTCCTGACTGAGCCAAAGGAGTTTGTGCTCAATCAGAGGCCTTCTATGAGTCTGACTGGAGGGTGTCCAAGTTAGAATAGGTTGTCTTATTTGTAAGACATTACCTGCCATTTTGATCAACTGCCATTTCTTGTTCTTTGACTTTGTCAAAAGTCTACCTTTGACTGGTCAAACATTGACCATTGACCCTTTGACTTTTGACCACATGTATGACCTATTGGAGAGCTGGTGGGGCCTGTCCTCCTGCCAGAACCTGGCAAGGAGAAAGGGCGCACGCCAAGGGTGGCGTGAGCCTAAGTAGGAGGCGCGCTAGGAGTTCCTTTGGACAAGGACTCCACCTCCTTTTGGTATTCAATCAGAGTTTATACTAAGAATCCAGTTTGACTGGTCATAGGCACCCTCTAAGGAGAATCCAGGGGTCTCTATTCCAACCAATCAGATTAGATCTGATTTCACAAAGGGTGTGATGGAAGAGAGAGTGATCACAGAGGTCTAAAATAAGACCCCGCCCAACCCTAATTAGACAAGAGATTTTCCCACACCCAAGGCTGCCTTCCCCTCTTCTCCACTGCCATAGTCTCTTCTCCTCTTGCTCTCACATCCAAAAAGTGTTTTTGACTTAGTTGGTTGCGATTCAGATCAAGAAAGCGATAAAGCAAGAAGGCTGCGCTGCTGCAACAAGGACGACTGCAGATCTTCAAAAGAGTTTTGAAGATCTCCAGATCAGATCCAGATTGATTTTGGAGGTGTGTAGAAGAAGAAGGGATCTCCAGATCCACCCGAGTGGATACTGGTAGAGGCCAGGCGCTTGCGTGGCTAAGATCCAGAACCTTCCGCTGCCAATCAGGATCATCACAGGGTAATAGGATTACCAAACCAGGTAAATTAAATTTGATTTAATTTATCTGTTTTTATTTTATTTATTAAAATAATAAGAAATCAGATCTGAAATATATCAAGAATCGATTAAGATCAAGAAAATTTTTTGAAAATATATCTTTGATCTAATCAGATCTGGACGAACCTGGACCGGAAATCAGGATTTCACCTTCAACTTGGTATAAGAGCATGGTTCTAAGATGTTTAGATCTGATTTTAATCTTTATTTTAATTAGAAAATAAAGTGATTTTCAGATTTCACATGAGGATAGATCAGATCTGAAATCAAAAAATTAAAATTAAATGATTTTTGGATCTAAGAACTGAAATATGCATGACTTATAGTTCTAGAATAGAATAGTTCTATAGAATAGTTTTGATGTCTTTGATTTTAATCTGATAAATCATATTTAGATCTTTTATTTTACTTATTTTCTGATATTATAATATTTAAATAACATTGATAAACAGCAAATAAAAATTATTTAATTTTAAATATATATGAGATATATTATGCATGGACTAGACTAATTGATAATAGTTCTACAAATTGTTAGAATAGTTTACATAATTGTCTAGATTAGAATTTATTTGATTAGATCAATTTAAATACTAATTTTTTAGATTATTATGTGATAATTTAGATCTGAAAACATGCATGATAGACCAAGTAATGGTGTAGTCAACTATAACACCCTCAAGAGTGAACTGCCGATGCATCTCAGGTCAAAAGAACCAGACACACTACTGCAGCATCGAGTCAGTCATTGACGAGAAGGTAGACTTCCTAATGACTACTCGAGGTGGTCATGCTCAGTGCCCTCATTCTCTAACGAGTACCTGTACTCTCGCTCCGGTGTCTCCACACCGTAGACTCAAGACTCATCTACTAAAGAGAAGCGATTCACACCTTCCGGATCAATCACCATCCTCGTGATGATCCTATGGTCGGGAGCTGTTTATGAGTTAATAATGATTATTCATGTCTTAAATTTTCAACTCTTGAAAATATGAATTATCATTACCATTAACTCAAAGGATGTATCACAGACACTAAATACACATGTGTGATAGAAAATAACCCATTTCATTAATTATAGTCAAAATTACAATTTTGCCCCTAGAAGTGTATTACAAGTGTCAGCCAATTCTGGCTTCTAGGACACATATATCTAACAATGCCATCCGAATAGATACTATGGATTCTTGATCCAGGATGGTGATTCCATCGAACTCGATAAGAACGATGAGGATCCGATCACTTATATGGATGCGATGTAGAGACCCGACTCTAAGAAATGGCTGGAAGCCATGAGATCCAAAATGGATTTTATTAAGGTCAATGATGTATGGACATTAGTTGACCCACCTAAAGGGGTTAAATCCATTGGGTGTAAATGGATCTTCAAAAGAAAAAGGGGCACAGACGAAAAGATGGAGATCTATAAAGACCATCTGGTTGCCAAGGGCTTTCATCAACGTTATGGTATTGACTATGATGAGATGTTCTCCCCTATGGCAATGCTTAAGTCCATTCGGATCATGCTTGCCATTGCTGCTCATTTGGACTATGCGATCTGACAAATAGATGTGAAGACAGCTTTTCTAAATGGAGAGCTGACCGAAGAGGTGTATATGATATAATCTAAAGAGTTCACATCCATAGATGAGTCCGAGGTGTGTAAGCTTTAGAGATCCATTTATGGATTGAAGCAAGCATCTCAGAGTTGGAACATGCATTTTGATAAAATGATCAAAACGTATGGCTTCGTTAAGAATAGAGAAGAATCCTACATTTATAAATGGGCAAATGGTCCAGCAGTGATATTTCTTATTTTATATGTGGATGATATTCTCTTAATCGAAAATGATATTTCCGCACTACAAGGAATAAAAGTCTGATTGTCATCACAGTTCTCCATGAAGGACTTGGGTGAAGCATTCTACATCCTAGGGATGAAGATCTATAGGGATAGATCTAAAAGGATGCTGGGTATATCTCCGTCCACGTACATAGAAATTGTGCTGAAGAAGTTCAGCATGGAGAATTCCAACAGGGCTATCTCCCAATAGACTAAGAAATTTCTCTCTCTAAGAAAGATTGTCCGACAACTGCTGATGAGAGAGAGCGTATGAGTAAAATCTCATATGCTTTGATAGTAGGATCTATTATGTATGCAATGACATGTACGAGACCAGACGTGGCAAACCCACTAGGAGTGGTGATTAGATACCAGTCTGACCCTGGAGAAAATTATTGAAAGATGGTTAAAACCATCCTTAAGTATTTGAGAAATACTAAGGACGTATGGTTAGTTTATGGTGAGTCAGATCTGAAGCTTGTGGGGTTTACAGACTCCAGCTTTCAATCTAATCATGATGATAGTAAAAGTGTATCGAGGTATATCTTTACTCTAAATGGTGGAGCCATCTACTAAAAAAGTTCTAAGAAACATATAGTGGCTGACTCTATTTGCAAAGCAGAGTACATGGTAGCATCAGATATAGCAAAGAAAGCTGTGTGGCTGAGGAAGTTCATCACCGAGCTCGGGATAGCATCCTCCATTGATGGTCCAATCCTACTCTACTATGACAGCACTGACGCTATAGTCCAAGCAAAGGAACCAAAGGCACACCAGCAAACAAAGCACATTCTACACCGCTTCCATTTGATCCATGAGATCATGGATCGTGGTGATGTCGACCTTCAAAAGATCGATGAAAAGGAGAACCTAGCCGATCCCTTCACTAAAACTCAAGCAATCAAGGAGTTTGACAACCATAAGTCGAAGATGGGTATTAGATACTATGTCGAGTGGCTTTAGAACAAGTGGGAATTATTGGAAATTATGTCCCAAAGTCAATCGTCAGTTTGTTGATGGTTGAGATATTGTAATTAATTTATTAATTAATAAAAATATTTTGGCATCCTTTTCATCATAAGTTTACATCTTCTAATAAACTCTATTGTTATGATGAAGTCCTCAGGACTATTTAGCTTTGATAAAGAGAGGATTTATCAATTGGTCCTTAAATTTGTTCACGTCCAAATGATAGACTATTAATAAGAATGATAGCAACTATTGAGCATAGGTCACTGTATACCATATAGGTTGGTTGTCCTCTTAACCAAGAAGTATGGAGACACGGGTATGGCATATAGGTGAGATGTATGGGTACATCATCAATGAACGTGACCAACTCTAGAGCATTCTACTATCGAGAAAATCTTTGATAGGATATAGGTATAAGTATCCCTTAGATCTGAGATCACCTTGGTGACTTGCAAGCAACTCACTGTGCTTTGGTACTAGACTAACTAAATTTCTAATTCAGCAATGAAAGGCTTCTGGGCACAGTCAAGTACTTGCGAAGTTGGAGTGTGATCAAGATGGAATTGACCACTCTAAGAGTTGGAGAAGAATGTATCACTGTATTTCAATATAGCAAAATCTTAGCCAGGGTAATCCATAAGATGGATTTGATATTTTAAAATACGATGTGGACAACCTGATCAGAGTTGATAGTTGAACTTTGAGGTGTCCTACGAGCATTGTGGTCAAGAAAATGAATTATATGGAAACTATATTCGCATGGGTTCTAAGGATGGTGTTCTACACCATTGACCTATCTGGCCGTCGGATATCATTGTTAGATGATTACTTTGATTGATATAAAAATTTATTCCTATACTATCAGCTTAGGTTCGAACCTATGAGGCCACACATATTAGAGCTTACGATCTGATTAGATGGTTGATCAACAATTAAGAATCATTTTAGGGTTAAACAATCAATACGATTGGTGTTTAACCTAGTGCAAGTATTGCAGGAGGATCGATTAGTAATTAAATTGCTATTTAGCTTAATTTGATTAAGCCAATAGGCTAAGATTAAGTATAATTAAATATAATTTAATTAGATTTGGTTTGGGCTTGATTGGATCAAATTCAATTGATTTATTGGATATGCCAAGTGCAAGGAAGAGCTAGTCCTAGTCTAACTAGGACTCGGATTAACTCAATTTTCTAATTTGATTAAAAAAAATTAAAATTAAATCTAATTTAATTAAGTCCTTAAATAGGTTAGGATCTTATTTAATTAGGTTGGTTTAATCTTAATTTTATTTGGTTAAAAGATCTTGTTTGACCAAATCAAAATAGGAGTCCTAGTGTGATTAGAACTCCCTATCTCCTTGCACCACCTTGGTCCCAATTTCCTCCATACCTATTTTTTAGATATTTTTCATGAAAAATCCATTTTTTCCTAATTTCTGCATCCCCTCTCTCTCCAAGTCATATTTGGAAGTTAGGTGGAAGACCAAGTCAATGGAGGAATTGATTTTGCCTAGGATTCTATGAGATAGAATCCTTATTAACCAAAACATCTTCTCTTGAGTGCCACCTCCTCTTTTAATTAATTCTTCTCTTATTCGACAAAATTATTTTTTTTTTGTGCACCCTCTCTTGCTGGTCCATGCCAAAAATTATAGAGGAGGTGCCCAAGAGTTGGGTGCCTTAACAACTTCCCATGATTGGATATTCCAAGTCTAGGAATTTGACCTAACTTGAACTCTTCTTTTCTTCTATTTATTGGCTGAATTTTATTTTGATTTTTTTATAAAATATAGAGCTTTAGGATAGGTTTGGGGTGTGCAAAAATCAGAGAAAGAGGGTCCTTGGGCATGGGGGTTCCATAGGCACCAAACTAGGTGTCTAGGTGAGAGAAAAGAGAAGAAGAAAAAGGTCTTCTTCTAGGGCTGTTTTATTTTTAATCTCTCCTCCTTTTTTTTGAGTTTTTTTTAAGAGAGTCTTAGATCAACAAACTCTCATCTTCCTTCTCATATTTTGGAGAATCTAAATTTTGAAGAAGGGAGCATCGAATCGACCATCAAAGAAGGATCAGCATAGTACTACCATGCTGAGCTGATTTTCTGCATCAAACTTTAGATCAGAGATCGTAGGCTCATGTAGATGACTCCTAGAGGTCGGACATGTGTGCAGCTCGTGACTTCATCCTCAAGCTTGGATTAGTAGGTTAGAACATCTAAACTTGCTCAGGTAATAGATCTGATCTATAAACTTCATACCTGCATTTGATGTAATGTAGATCTAGGTTGATTTGATCAACCTTTTTCTTTCTTATTTGATTTTAATTTTTAATTTGATATCATGACTTAATCATATAATAGATCTGAGATCTAGGTGTTTACATGATTATTTAAATAAATTTTAAATTTATTTAAGTCTTCTACTGTAAGATCATGAAAAAGTTTCAAGATCTACCTGTGAAACCCTAGATCTGGTTCCTTCAATGGTATTGTAAAACTATAACACCCTCAAGATGAACTATCGATGCACCTCAGATCAAAGAACCTTATACACCACTACAGCATCGAGTCAGTCATCGATGAGAAGGTAGACTTTCTTATGACTACTTGAGGTGGTCACACTCAGTGCCCTCATTCTCTAACAAGTACTCGTACTCTCGCTCCAGTGTCTTCACACCATAGACTCAAGATACATCTATCCTAAGAAAGTGATCGTACACCAACCTTCCAGATCTATCACCATCCTCATGATGATACTATGGTCAGGAGCAATTTATGAGTTAATTATGAAAATTCATGTCTCTAATTTTTAGTTCTTCAAAATATGAATTATTATTACAATTAACTCAGGATGTATCACAGATACTTTAAATACATACTATGATAGAAAATAATATTTTTATTAATTTATAGTTAAAATTATAAAATTATTCTTAGAAGTGTATTACAAGTGTTTAGCCAATCTAGCTTCTAGGGCATATATCTAACAAACTCCCACTTGACCTAAAGCCAATTGGCTATAGATCTAAGTTCCATCTTCTCAAGATGGGCTTCAATCTTCTGTTAGCTCAATGGCTTTGTCAACGAATTAACCGCATTATCTGTAGTATCGACTCTCTTGACCTCGACGTATCCCTTCTTGAGGAAATCGTGGATGAGGTGGTATCACCTTTTGATGTGCTTGGATTTTTGGTGAGATCTCAGCTCCTTAGCTAGGGCTATGGTGCCATTATTATCGTAGTACAGAGGGACAGCATCTGATAGTATCACTCCAAGCTCTACAGTGAACTTCTTGTACCAGAACGTCTTCTTTGTAGCCTCCGATGCAACGATGTACTCTGCTTCCATGGTGGAATCTACTATCACCGTCTGCTTGAAACTCTTCCAACTGATAGCTCCACCATTATAAACAAACAGACTTCCAGATATTGACTTTCGATTATCTATGTTGGATATAAAATCTGAGTCTATATAACTCTGGATCTGGAGTTCTCCATTACCAAAAATTAAGAACATATCCTTAGTCCTTCTCAAGTACTTAAGGATACATTTTATAGAAGTCTAGTGCTCTTCATCTAGATTTGACTGATATCTGCTCGTGACACTTACAACATGGGCAATATCAGATCATATACATAGCATGACATATACGAGGCTCCCTACTGCTGAAGCATAAAAGATTTTGCTCATGCGTTCAATCTCCTCAGGTGTGCTAGTAAAGCAACTAGATCTAGGATTTCATGGATAGATCTTGAAACTTTTTCAAGATCTTGCAGTGAAAGACTTAAATAAATAAAATATTTATTTAAATAAATATATAAATATCTAGGATCTATTGCATAATCAAGATATGATATTAAATCAAAAATTAAAATCAAACAAGAAAGAAAAGGTTAATCAAATCAACCTAGATCTACACTACATCAAATGCAGGTATGAAGTTAATAGATCAGATCTATTATCTGAGCAAGTTAGATGTTCTAACTTGCTAATCTAGGCTTGATGGATGAAGTCATGAACCGCACACGCATCCAGCCTCTAGGAGTCATCCACATGAGCCCACGAATACGATCAGAGATCCTGATGTAGAAAATCAACACAGTCTGCTAGCACTATGCTGATCTCTCTTCAATGATTGATCCGATGCTTCCTTCTTTGAAACTTAGATACTCTAAAATATTAGAAGAAAAGAGGAAGATTTGTGATGCTGAGACACCTCTCAAAATCTCACAAAAAAGGAGGAAGAGATCTGGAACAAAAACCCTAGAAGAAGATCCTTTTCTTCTTCTTTATTCTTTTTCTAGACACCCTAATTTATGTTCTCAATATCTCCATGACCGAGATGATTTTTTCTCTAATATTTTTAAACCAAAGAGGCCTCTCAAAAGTCTACAATTCACGAAAATTTTAATCAAAAATTCTCTTTAAATAAAGAGATATGCAGAGTCTAAGTTAGGTCAAAAACCTAGACTACGAAGGTCAAAAACCATGAAAATGTCTCCACCTCTTTTTCTGCCATAGACCAGCAAGGAGGGCGCACAAAAAAATATCTGCTTTTACCATGAAAATCAAAGAAAATAAGGAAGGATGGGTTGGCGCACTTATGGAAAGAGTTTTGATTGACAAGGATTCTATCTCATAGAATCCTTAAGCAAAACTAATTCCCCTTTTGACTTAGTCTTCCAACAAACTTTCATATGAGAAAAAGAAAGAGAGAAAGGAGGTGTGAGAAATCTTGGGCATCGAGATTATTCATATAAAAACACAAAGAGAAAAGGATGGGGGGTGAGGATTAGGTGGCGCAAGGAATAGGGAGTCCTAGTCACACTAGGACTCTTGTTTTGACTTAGTCAAACAAGATCTTTTAACTAAATAAAAATAAGAGTAAAATAATCTAATTAAATAAGATCCTAAATTATTTAAAAACTTAATTAAATTATATTAAATTAAATTTAATTCTAATTTAATTTTCTAATCAAATTAAAAAATTGGGTTGACCTGAGTCCAAATTAGACTAGGACTAGTTCTTCCTTATACTTGACTTATCCAATAAACCAATTGAACTTGATCCAATCAAGCCCAAACCAAATCTAATTGAATTATATTTAATTAGACTTAATCTTAGCTTTTTTATTTAATCAAATTAAGTCAATTAGCAATCAAAATACTAATCGATCCCCCTATAATACTTGCACTAGGTTAAACACCAATCGTATTGATTGTTTAACCCTAAAATGATTCTAAATCGCTGATCAACCATCCGATCGAAATGTGAACTCTAATGTGTGTGACCTCATAGGTTCAAACCTAAGCTGATAGTATAGTAATAAATTTTTATACCAATCAAAGTGACCATCTAGCAATGATACCCAACAGCTGGATAGATCGAAAGGTGTAGAACACCATCCTTAGAACCCATGCGAATATAGTTTTCATATAATTCATCCCTTTGACCATAATGCTCGTAGAATACCTCAAAGTTCAACTATCAACTTTGATCAGGTTGTCCATATTGTATTTCAAAATATCAAATCCATCAGATGGATTATCCTGGCCAAGGTTTTGCTATATTGAAATATAGTGATATATTCTTCTCCAACTCTTGGAGTGGTCAATTCCATCTTGATCACACTTCGACTTCACAAGTACTTGAATGTGCCCAGAAGCCTTCCATTACTAAATTAGAAATTCAGTTAGTTCGGTACCAAAGCATAGTGAGTTACTTGCAAGTCACTGAGGTGATCTCAGGTCTAAGGGATACTTATACCTATATTCCGTCAGAGACATTCTCGACTACAGAATGCTCTAGAGTTGGTCACGTTCAATGATGATATACCTATACATCTCATCTGTATGCTATACTAGTATCTCCACACTCCTTGGTTAAGAGGACAACCAACCTATATGGCATATAGCGACTTATGCTCGATAGACGTTGTTGTCATAATTAACAACCTATCATTTGGTCGGGAACAAATTTAAGAACTAATCGATAAATCCTCTCTTTATCAAAACTAAATAGTCCTAAGGACTCATCATAATAATGGAGTTCATTAGAAGATATAAATTTATGATGAAAAAGAATGCCAAAATATTTTTTATTAATTAATAAATTAATTACAATATCTCAACTGTCAACAGGCTGATGATTGATTTTGGAACATAATTTTCAACAAGTCCCACTTGTCTTAAAACCACTCGGCACAGTATCTAATACCCATCTTTGACTTATGGTTGTCGAACTTCTTGATTGCCAGGGCTTTAGTGAAGGGGTCGGATAGGTTCTTCTTTTCATCGATCTTTTGAAGGTCGACATCACCACGATCCACGATCTCACGTATCAAATGGAAGTGGCATAGAATGTGCTTTGTTCGCTGGTGTGCCTTCAGTTCCTTTGCTTGGGCTATGGCGCTAGTGCTGTCGCAGTAGAGAAGGACTAGACCATTAATGGAGGGTGCTACTTCAAGCTCGGTGATGAACTTCCTCAGCGATACAGCTTTCTTTGCTGCATCTGATGCTACCATGTACTCTACTTTGTAAATAGAGTTAGCCACTATATGCTGCTTGAAACTTTTTCAGCAGATGGCTCCACCATTTAGAGTAAAGATATACCCCGATATACTTTTACTGTCATCATGATCAGATTGAAAGCTGGAGTCTGTAAACCCTACAAGCTTTAGATCTGACTCACCATAAATCAATCATTGGTCCTTAGTATTTCTCAAATACTTAAGGATGGTTTTAACCACCTTCCAATGATTTTCTCCAAGGTCAAACTAGTATCTACTCACTACTCCTAGTGAGTATGCCACGTCTGGTTCCGTACATGTCATTGCATACATAATAGACCTCACTATCAAAGCATATGAAATTCTACTCATACGCTCTCTTTCTTCAGGAGTTATCGGACAATCTATCTTAGAAAGAAAAATTTCTTGGCCTATCAAAAGATAGTCCTTTTTGAAATTCTCCATGCTAAATCTCTTCAGCAAAATTTCTATGTATGTGGACTGAGATATACCAAGCATACTTTTAGATCTATCCCTATAGATCTTCATCCCTAGGAAGTAGGATGCTTCACCCAAGTCCTTCGTGGAGAACTGTGATGACAACCAGACTTCTATTCCTTATAGTGCGGGGATGTCATTTTTGATTAAGAGAATATCATCCACATCTAAAATAAAGAATACCAATGCTGGTCAATTTGCCTATTTGTAAATGCAGGGTTCTTCTCCGTTCTTAACGAAGTCATACATTTGGATCACTTTATCAAAATGCATGTTCCAACTTCGAGATGCTTGCTTTAATCCATAAATGGATCTCTGAAGCCTACACATCTTGGACTCATCTATGGATGTGAGCCACTCGGATTGTATCATATACACCTCTTTCGTTAGCTCTCCATTTAGGAAAGCCATCTTCACATCCATCTGTCAGATCTCATAGTCCAGGTGGGCAGCTATTACAAGTATTATCCAAATGGATTTGAGCATTACCACTGGGGAGAATATCTTGTTATAATCAATACCATAATGTTGACGATACCCCTTGGCAATCAGATGGACTTTATAGATCTTCACCTTTCCATCCGCGCCTCTTTTTCTTTTGAATATTCATTTACACCCAATGGGTTTAACCCCTTCAGGTGGATCAACTAATGTCCATACATCATTGACCTTCATAGAATTCATTTCAGATCTCATGGCTTCTAGCCATTTCTCAGAGTCGGATCTCTGCATTGCATCCATATAAGTGATCCGATCTTTATCATTCTCATTAAGTTTGATGGGATCACCATCCTGGATCAAGAATACATAGTATCTATCCAGATGGCATGGTACTCTACTGGATCATCTTAATGGTGTGGGTTCACTAAGCTTCAAATCTGATCTGATCAAATCCGACTTAGGTTCACCATTCTGTGTCAGACTTTCTATTTATTGAACTTCATCTAGTTCAACCTTAGAGGCAATAGTTTCTTCACCAAAGAACTTCTTTTCCAAAAAGGTTGCCCTAAGATTGACGAACACCTTTTGTTCATCAGCATGGTAGAAATAGTATCCTTTGATCTCTTTTGGGTATCCTATGAATATACACTTATCAGACCTAGGTCCAAGTTTATCTGTAATTAATCATTTGACATAAGCCAGGCACCCCCAAACCCTAAGGTATGAAAGTGCTGGCT
This sequence comes from Cocos nucifera, assembly GCA_006176705.1. Taxonomy (NCBI): domain Eukaryota; kingdom Viridiplantae; phylum Streptophyta; class Magnoliopsida; order Arecales; family Arecaceae; genus Cocos; species Cocos nucifera. The sequence continues at coordinate 136,139 of QRFJ01000620.1, forward strand.
TATGTCCTATCTATATCTCATATGGGGTTTTAACTACAAACTTACTTGAAATTCTATTTAATAGATAACAAGTCAATTTGAGTGCATATCCCTAGAAGGATATCGACAAGCTGGCAAATCCCATCATGGGTCGGATCATCTCTAACAAAGTCTGATTTCTCCTTTCAGATACATCATTATGCTGTGGTGTTCCAGGAGAAGTCCATTGGGAGAGAATCTCATTCTCTCCTAGATATGTGAGAAACTCATCAGAAAGATATTCTCTTCCTCGATCAGATTGAAGAGATTTAATACTCTTTCTAGTTTATTTTTCTACTTCACTTTAGAATCATTTGAACATTTCAAAAGAATCTGACTTATATTTCATCAGATAGATATATCCATATCTGGATAGATCATCTATGAAAGTGATGAAGTAGGCATTTTCATCTCTGGCACTTATGCTCATTGGTCCACATACATCACTTTGTACTAGATCTAAGAGCTCATTGGCTCTCTCACCTTTTTCAGTAAAAGGTAACTTGGTCATTTTACCAAGAAGATAGGACTCATAGGTTGAAAGTGATTCACAATCACTGACTTTGAGGATTCTTTCTTGAGTCAACCTATTTATCCTATTCTTGTTTATATGACCTAGCCTATAGTTCCATAAGTAAATATCTGATATACTATCTAATCTAGGATGCTTGCCAGTAAAATAGACTACATTAATAGGTTGTAATAACATATATACACCATCGTTCAATTATCCATAAAAAATAGCAACACCATTCACAATGACTTTACAAACTCGTTTCTTTATTGAAATTTCATAATTATTCATGGCCAAAAGGCCTACAAAAATGATATTTAAAAAGAAACTAGGATAGAAATGACAAACACTAAGAACAACAGTATGAGATTCAAATACAAGTTTCAAAATTTCTAAAGCTAGAACTGGAGCTGGTCTTCCATCTCCAACATTCAGGATTCTCTCACCTTGCTCAAATCTTTTACTGACTTGCAACCCCTACAACAAATTGCAAATATGGTAAGAGCTACCGGTATCCAATATCCAGTTAGTAATATCATAAATAGAGAAATTATAAGAAGTTATCATATAAATACCTTGCCCAGCAATAGGTTGCTTCTTTCTCTGCTTGTTTGGGTCTAGGGAGTAAATGTACTAAGGATAGTTTCTTTTTCAGTGCCCCCACTTCTTGCAAAAGAAGCATTCAGCTTGACTTTTATCAGGCTTGATCTTCTTGGTCTGGCCCTTCACTGATGTCCCAGCCTGAACTTTCACCTTCTTTATTTTCTTCTTCTTATTCTTCTTCCATTTCCTAAAGGATTAAGAACCAGAAGGCGAACCTCCCACTAAGTTCACCAACTCTTTATAGAGCTGGTGATCCTTCTTAAAGTTCTAAAGTAACCCCAATAAGTCATGGTAGTTTACCTCAGGCTTCGTCATTCTGTAATGAGTAAAGAAAGAAAGATAGGACTTTGGTACCGAGTTTAGTATTGCATCTTTCTCAAGTTGTTCATCCAAGAAAAAGCCAAGTTTGCTCAAGCACTCTATCAGCTCGATCATGTACAGTACATGATCAGTGATAGAGGCTCCATCCCACATTCTGGCATTAAAGATGGTGCAACTAGTCTTGTGCCTCTCAACGTCATCGGGTGTGCTAAAAAAATCCTCCAACACTTGGAGCATTTCATTTGGTTTAGCTGTCTCAAACCTATGACTAAACTCGTCGCTCATCACAGCCAGCATAATGCAGTGCACCATGGTTCGATCACTAACCTACTTTTGATAAGTATCTCTGACTATTTCATGTGCATTAGCAGCTGGCTCCTCAAGTGTAGGATCCGTCAGCACATATAGGATCCGTTCATGCTCTAGGATAATCTTCAACTTTTGATACCAGCTACCAAAGTTGGATCCCACCAACTTATCATTATCCAACAATGATCGAAGCGATAGGAAAGTGTCCATATCTGCACAAAGAAAAACCAAAATCTAATTAGTAATTGATTCATTAAATCTAAAGATTTGGACTTTAATCAAAAGATTTCTCTCACTATTTTATTCGAATTGGTAGCCTCTACCTCTAATTCGAGGAATTACCCTAATTTCTTAGTGGATACTAAAATCCACATAGACTGCACATGAACCTAACTTTGGTTGGCCAACCCATGTACATCTAAGGATAGGTTCATAATCAATTATTTTTCTAAATAATTTCTAGTAATTAAATTTTGCCCCAGCCCTTGATCAGTTGACTTTGGCCTTCTCAGAAAAGGGTCCAGTTAGGTCCAACCATTAACATGACCATAGTTAGCCCATCTAACCAATGAATGATCAGGCCCAATTTTGGTTGGCCCACCTAACCATCATTTAGAAAGATGTATCAAAGAGATCATATAATGAATGATAATTCCATCAATCGATAAGCACCAGGCCTTTGGACCTCCAATGATTATCCAACTGATGGACCAATTATCATCCATTTTAATAAAAGGCTATGATCTAGTTATCATATAACCATTTTATTTTAGGAACCTATTAATTTTAGAGGATTTATTTATAGAAGTGAGTAGGTTAGATTAACCACCTGATCATAATCATCCCACTGGCTTCACTAAGTCAGCTTAAGGGAGACCACTAACAGGCTAGTCTAGGAGTAACTAAATCAGTCACACTGATTTACCTAGCTGACATGGGTTAGCTCGAATAGTCAAGTGATTCAATCAAAACATAATCTCACCAAAAGACTAGGTAAGTTCAATCGGTGGGAGGGTCTGCCAAAGCTTGCCTTAGACATCATCAAAAATGGCCAGGTAAGTAGACTACCAATTAAAAACCATCAATCTGATTTATCTTAGATGCCAACCAATTTAATTAGTTTCAATTAGATCAACCTAACAATTCATGCTAGATCGTGTAGCCAAGAGTCAAGTCCATCTTGGGTCTTGTTAAAGACATGGACTTGATCAACTACAACTATTATAATTGATCTAAAGAATCCTTAACCTAATCTAAGACAATAATTGATTAGATTTAGTCAATTCTCTAATTAACTCCATTCTTTAATCTAACCCTAGGTCTAACCCAATTAATGGATCTAATCCCCACTAACCTATTTAACCCAATGTGTTATGATTTGTATCTTAGGATCTTCAATTCATAATCCTAGATCCTAATCAATCAACTTCTTAATTCTCAATTAAGTTTTAGGTTGAGGGTTGGGGTTCAACTTTTTGAAAAGGATTTTCATATTTGTAAACTATTTTTACAACATGGTTCTATCAACCAAGTTGCATGTTTGATTCATAATCAATATGCAAGTAAAATAAACATAAAACTACTTTAAATCTAATCTAAAAAGGTTCATGTAATTGAAATAGTTTCAATAACAATCAATCATAAATCTTGCTTGATCAAATCTAACATAATATGATGATTGAAATTAGATTAAAATATTTTTAATCAGATCATAAAATCTCTTAGATCTAATCTAAAATTTTATGATCAATATTTTAGATCAGCGCGTACTAGGACAACCTATTCACTGTAAGGGATAAATCTTACAGCAGGACAACCTTATGGCAATCCATGCAATCTAAAATATTTTATTTTTAGATATAAAACTATTTTAAATCTATTAAATTATAAATAAAATTAGATTAAATCTAATAAATTTATGATTAGAGTCAGATCATCATGAACTAGGATAATCTTTTCACTATAAGGGGTAAACCTTATAGCAGAATAACTTTATAGTAGTTCGTGAGATCTAAACTTTTTTTTTTTTAATTTTAAATTTAATAATTAGATTATAAATTAGATCTAATCTAAGAAATAATCTAAACATGCACAAAAATCATGTAACAAGAATCTAGGCTCTGATACCATTGAAGGAACCAGATCTAGGATTTCACGGATAAATCTTGAAACTTTTTCAAGATCATGCAGCAAAAGATTTAAATAAATTAAATATTTATTTAAATAAATATATAAATATCTAGATCTCAAATTTATTATATGATCAAGGCATGATATTAAATCAAAAATTAAAATCAAACAAGAAAAAAAAGTTTGATCAAATCAACCTAGATCTACACTACATCAAATGCAGGTATGAAGTTAATAGATCAGATCTATTATCTAAGCAAGTTAGATATTCTAACTTACTGATTTAGACATGAGGATGAAGTCACAAACCGCACATGTATCCAGCCTCAAGGAGTCATCCACATGAGCCCCGAACACGATCAGAGATCCTGATGCAAGAAATCAACACACTATACTAGCACTGTGCTTATCTCTCTTCAATAGTTGATCCAATGCTTCCTTCTTCGAAACTTGGACACTCCAAAATATCAAAAGAAAAGAGGAAGATTTGTGATGCTGAGATACCTCTTAAAAGCTCACAAAAAGGGAGGAAGAGATCTAGAACAAAAACCCTAGAAGAAGACCCTCTTCTTCTTCTTTGTTCTTTTTCTAGACACCTTGATTTGTGTTTTCAATATCTCCATGACCTAGATGAATTTTTCTTTGATTTTCATACACAAAAGAGGACTCTCAAATATCTACAATCCACAAAAATTTTAATCAAAAGTTCATTTTAAATAAAGAGATATGTAGAGTCCAAGTTAGATCAAAAATCTAGACTAGGAAGGACCAAATAAGGAAAGTTGTTGGGGTGCCCAACTCTTGAGCACCCCCACCTCTTTTTCTACCATGGACCAGCAAGGGGGGTGCACAAAAAAATATCCTCTTTTACCATGAAAATCAAAGAAAATAAGGAAGGATGGGTCAACACACTTATGGGAAGAGTTTTGGTTGACAAAGATTCTATCTCATAGAATCCTTAAGCAAAACTAATTCTCCTTTTGACTTGGTCTTCCAACAAACTTCCATATGAGAAAAAGGAAGAGAGAAGGAAGGCATAAGAAATCTTGGGCGTGGAGATTATTCACATAAAAATACAAAGAGAAAAGGGTGGGGCATGAGGATTTTGTGGCACAAGGAATAGGGAGTCCTAGTCACACTAGGACTCCTATTTTGACTTGGTCAAACAAGATCTTTTAACCAAATAAAAACAAGAGTAAACCAACCCAATTAAATAAGACCCTAACTTATTTAAATATTTAATTAAATTAGATTTAATTCTAATTTAATTTTTTAATCAAATTAGAAATTTGGGTTGATCCGAGTCCTAGTTAGACTAGGACTAGTTCTTTCTTGCACTTGACTTATCCAATAAACCAATTGGACTTGATCCAATCAAGTCCAAACTAAATATAATTAAATCATATTTAATTAAACTTAATCTCAACCTTTTGACTTAATCAAATTAAGCTAATTATCAATCAAATTGCTAATCGATCCTCCTGCAATACTTGCACTAGGTTAAACACCAATCGTATTGATTGTTTAATCCTAAAACGATTCTAAATCGCTGATCAACCATCCGATCGAAATGTGAACTCTAATATATGTGATCTCATAGGTTTGAACCTAAGCTAGTGGCATAGAAATAAATTTTTATGCCAATCAAAGTGATCATCTAGCAATGATACCCGATGGTCGGATAGGTCGAAAGGTGTAGAACACCATCCTTAGAACCTATGGGAATATAGTTTTCATATAATTCATCCCTTTGATCATAATGCTCGTAGGACACCTCAGAGTTCAATTGTCAAATCTGATCAGGTTGTTCACATTATATTTCAAAATATCAAATCCATCAGATGGATTAACCTAGCCAAGGTTTTGCTATATTGAAATACAGTGATACATTCTTCTCTAACTCTTGGAGTAGTCAATTCCATCTTGAACATACTCTGACTTTGCAAGTGCTTGACTGTGCCCAAAAGTCTTCCATTGCTAAATTAGAAATTCAGTTAGTCTGATACCAAAGCATAGTGAGTTGCTTGCAAGTCACTGAGGTGATCTCAGATCTAAGGGATACTTATACCTATATCCCGTTAGAGACATTCTCGACAGCAAAATGCTCTAGAGTTGGTCACGTTCAATAATGATGTACCCATACATCTCACCTATATGCCATACCAGTATCTCCACACTCTTTGATTAAGAAGACAACCAACCTATATGGCATATAGCGACCTATGCTCGATAGATGCTGTTGCTCTAATTAACAGCCTATCATTTGATCATGAATAAATTTAAGAACTAATTGATAAATCCTCTCTTTATCAAAACTAAATAGTCCTAAGAACTTCATCACAATAATAGAGTTCATTAGAAGATATAAATTTATAATTAAAAAAGATGCCAAAATATTTTTTATTAATTAATAAATTAATTACAATTTCTCAACCATCAATAGGCTGATGATTGACTTTGGAACTTAATTTCCAATAGCTAGAGCACATCTTCTTGGAGAGATGAATGCCATGTCTGAAGGGTACTAAATCCCTCTTAGAGTTTTCCATGCTAAACCTCTTCAGCACCTCCTCTTTGTATATTTTTTGTGAGAGACCCAGCATCATATTCGGTCTATCTCTATAGATCTTTATTCCTAGAATAAAGGATACCTATTCTAGATCTTTCATGGAGAATTCTTTAGACAACCATATTTTGACTGTGGTCAATATGAGAATATCATTTTCAATAAGGAGGATGTCATCCATGTATAGTACGAAAAAGATAACAGGGCTCCCACTGATCTTTTTGAACACATATGATTCTTCCTCATTCTTGATGAATCTAAATGATTCAATTACATCATTGAAATGAACATTTCAGCTCCAAGATGCTTGCTTAAGTCCATATATGGACCTTTGTAGCTTGCATACTTTATGATCATTATCATTGGATTTGAATCCTAGCGGCTGTTCCATATAGATATCTTCCTCAAGATGTCTATTTAAAAATATCATTTTCACGTCCATCTACCATATTTCATAATCAAAATAGACTGCAACAGCAAACAATGTATGGATGGATCTGAGCATGGCTACTGGCAAAAAAGTATCCTAATAGTCAATGCCCTCGTGCTGACTATACCCTTTTGCTATGAGCCTTGCTTTAAATATCTCTACATTTCCATCGGTACTTATCTTTCTCTTGAAGATCTATTTACACCCAATAGGTACTATACCTTTAAGTGGATCTACCAAGATCCAGACATGGTTCGAATGTATTAAGTCAATCTCTGATCTCATTGCCTCTAACCATTTCTCGGAGTCGATATCTGATATCGTCTCATCATAAGTTTTGGAATCATCATCATGAACCCCATTTCCTATGAGGAATATTTTCTCTACATCTTTTGAAATAGTACCTAAGTACCTTTCAAAAGGATGAGAAATTCTAGTTGATCTACGAGATAGTGGAGGTAGTGTCTGGGTTGGCTTAATCTAATTGGTTCCATAGGTTCCTTAGCTCGTTTCTCATCGGAGACTTTCTCCTCGTATCTATTCTATCTTTCGATGCCACCATCTTGGATAAATTATTTTTTAGAAAAGATGGCATGTTGACTCATAATCATATTATGATCTTTCGAAAGATAGAAATAATATCCTAATAACTCTTTAGAATATCCAATAAATCAAGCTCTAAATGATCTAGACTCTAATTTATCCATCTGTTGTCTCTTGACATGAGCCAAACAATCTCAAATTCTAAGATGACTCAGACTTGGTTTCTTACCATGTTTAATCTAATATGGTGTGGTAGAAACGGTCTTAGAGGAAACCCTATTCAATAAATATATAGCGGTCATCAGACTATATTCCCAAACAAACTCAGGGAGGTCCATAAAGCTCATCATGGATTGGACCATATCTAATAGGATCCAATTTTTCCATTTCAAAATCCTATTAAGTTGAGGTATTTCAAGTAGAGTCTATTGAGAGACTATGCCATTATGCTTAAGATAGTCTAAGAATTTTTGACTAAGATATTCACCTCCTCGATCTGATCGAAGAACCTTAATGGATTTTTCTATTTATATTTCTACTTCAAGTCTGAATTTTTTGAACTTTTTAAAAGCTTTAGATTTATGTCGCATCAAATATACATTCCATACTGAGATAAATCATCGATAAAGATGATGAAGTAGATATAATTACCCCTGGCTGGCGCATCAAATGGACCGCATACATCAGTATGTACTAGGGCAAAAGGTCTATGGCCCTTTTCCCATGTCCCATAAAAGGGAGCTTGATCATTTTGCCATGAAGGCATGATTCACAAATCGGATATGACTCAAAAGTCAACGAACTCAATAGCCCAAATTTTTTCAATTTGTTAACCCTATCTTCCGCTATATGATCCACCTAAGGTGCCAAAGATACCTATCATTTAGACTATCCTTAGGTCATTTTGATCCTATGGCATTCATATTTTGCTCGATATTAAAAATAGAAACATCAATATGTAACTGATAGAGATCATTTACAAGAAAACCACTTACAATTTTATTTCTTTTATAAAGAATATTATAATGGTCCTTGAGAAAACTAATTACATAGCCTTCCTGTGCTAGACATAAAATAGAAATCAAATTCCTACTTGCTGCAGGCACATAAAAATAGTTCCTAAGTACAAAGTCTAATACTGATGATAATCGCAAAGGATAGGTTCCCACGGCTATAGCAGCAACTCTTACTCCATTTCTAATACGTAGGATCATCTCACTATCTCTCAGCCTCCTGCTATCCTCAAGATCCAGTATAGAAGTGCACAAGTGAGCACTAGAACCAGAGTCAAGCACCCAATTGGATGTAGAAAAAATCATAAGATTAGATTCTATAATGAGCATACCTCCAGAAGGACCTACCTCCTTGTTCTTCAGGCTAGCTAGGTAAAGAGGACAGTTCCACTTTCAATGGTCGTCAGTGTTGCAATGAAAATATTTTTTTTATCAGCAGCCTTCTTCTTCAGCTCTGTCTTTTTCTTCTTTCTATCATCCATCTTTTGTTTCTTCATGGACTTCTTCTTTTCAAAAGACTTTCTTGCTCCACAATAATTACTGAGCCTTTAGAACCTTTCATAGAAAGCTCAGCAATAACCAGCATGTTCATAAGTTCAACCAAGGTATTTTGAAGTTTATGCATATGGTAGTTCATAATGAACTACCCATACACATCAGTCAAGGACTGTAGAATTATATTAATCTACAGATCCTGGTCTGACTTTACACCAAGCTTTTCAAGCTCTTCTAAGTCCTTGATCATTAACAAATAATGATCTTGGACCGACTATCCATTATGCATCTGAGCCTTAAACAGTCTCTTAGTGACTTGATATTTGGCTGCATGACTCTGCTCACCAAACAACTCTTATAGGTGAGCCAACATTTAGCAGCTAGTCTTAATGTCTTCATGTTAGCACTGGAGCTCATCAGACATCGAGCCCAATATGTAATACCTAGCTTAGTTATCTTCATCCATCCACTTCTCAAGAGATGCTTTCTAATCAGTGGATGGATGGGCTGGTAAGATGGGAGGATCCTATTCCAATATATGAGTCAACTTCTCAAAATCCAAAATAATTTTGAAGTTTCGAAGCCAATCCTTATAATTGAATTTGGTCAATCTATGGGTGTCCAGGATGCGGGCTAGTTAGTTGGACACAGACATCTTCCTATAGAGAGTCAAAATTTTTAGTTAGATTTTATAATTAGACTTAATCAATTTATTTAAAAATTTTATTTTTAAATAAATTAGGCTCTCACTATTTTTTTGGATCTCTACACTTTCTTGGCAGAGATGCAAAAATCTTCATAATTACTGATTTCTAGTAGGTGGTGCAGTCCCACCGACTGGCTCATCACCTCACCTAATAGTTATTGATAATGGGTCAATCGATGAGTGAACAACTCTTGTCCAATGATTCTCTAATCATGATACACTCAAATCTTATCTCTAATTCATGAATCTCATCGTGTCCAAAATATTGATCCACTTCTTAGTTAAGTCAGATCCATCATTTGTATGAATTGGATTCTTGATTGGATTCCTCACCATATCTGGAATGTTGAGCCCAACCCATCCTCCAACTCATAGCATCCAATGTCTAATAGACATGGTTGCATTTTTTTAGTACAACTAAACCACTGTATCCAGTCGAAAACAATCAACCCTGAGAAAGGCCTACACATCTATAATGGTGGAAGACCTTAGACTTAATATTTTCTTAGAAAGATTTAATTTAGATATTTTTAAACTTGACTTGACTTAGTCATAATAATTATAACTAATCTAGTGGCATGGGTTGACTCGAATTGTTATCCACCTCGAATCAAAACTGGGTTGATACAAATGGCCAGGTAAGTGAGATCGATGGAAGGGATATGCCATTAACTCGATAAGAATACATTCAGGTCGAGTAGCTCCCAATTAAAAACTAGTCGATCGTAACTGCCAGACTTACCTTAGACACCAAATTATCGAATCAGAACTAATTGGGTTAGCCTACAATCCAAGCTCGAACTGCGGAGCTAAATTAGATCTTGACTTGATTAAGTTACATCTCAATATGATTTGATCTTGATCTAGACTTAAACCTATTAGGCTGGTCAAATCTAAGCTTTCTTTGATCCCACCTAACCAACTCTTGATTTGGTTTGATCAACCGCTAGACCTAATTGAGCTATCCAAGCTCAAACCTAATTTTATGAAGATGTCTTAGATCTAAAAATTTATAATTTTTAGATCTAATTAATTTTATAATCTTAGTTCTTAATTAAGTTTTGGATTCATGAATAAAATATGTAATACAATCTTAGGATTTTAGGATCTAGGATTTTGCAGAGAAATAAGTTTTAATTTTTTATTAAGAATGAACTCACAGCATCCTTACACATCATAAGAATACCTCATCGAATGAAAGGAGAGGACCTTTAAACCCTACTTAATTCTTATGATCAGATAGTCAAGCAGAACATCTTAATCAAAAATATAATTTTTACTATAAAATTAGTTAGATCTAAATCATATATCGCATATGCAATTAATAATCTAACTTATACATGTTTCGCATACATCTCATATATCATAAGTCAATCAATCATGCATACTTTTAGATCTAAAATATTATATATTAAATATAAAAAATAAAATTTAAATTTGATTACATCAAATAAAATTATTCTAGATATTTTATAGAACTATTCTATAACTAGTCTAAGCATGCGTCTTTCATATCTCATATGAATAAATTAAAAATTAAAAATTTTATTTTTTATTTTTAGATCTAATTATAATAATTATAACATAAAAAAATAAAAATTAAATAGATCTAAAATTATATTTAATTAAATTAAATACACGATCATACTGAAGAAAAAAATCTATTTTTCGAGTTAGTTTCGTTCAGATCTGATTGGATCAGGAGGGATATTTCAAAAAAAAATTTCTCTAGAATTCTAATCAGATCTGATACTCCTCAGATATAATCTTATTGATTTAATAATAAAAATAAAAATAAAAATTAAATATAATTTAATTATATCTTTGTTTTGGGTAATCCAATTATCCTATGATGATTTTGATGTTTGTCTGAGGTTCTGAATGTAGCCACGTAAGTGCCTAGCCTCTATCGGTATCCACTCAAGTAGGATTTGAAAATCTTCTCCTTCTCAATCAATCTTTCAAAAATTAGATCTAGATCTGATCTTGAAGGTCTTCAAAACTGTATTTGAAGAACAATCGTTGTCTTTTGTAGTAGTGCTGCCTTCTTCCTTTCCTTGCGCCTTTTCCTTGCTTTGATCACACCTTGTTCGTGCCCAAAAGCCCTTGGGCATGGAGAGAAGAGAGAGGACTAGAGGATGGTGTGGAGAAGGAGGAAGAGGAGCTATGTGGTATGGGCTAAAGGTAGAAGAATTGAATTCTAGGCGCAGACAGAGTTTATATAGACCCTGCTGCGCCATGTAGTGCCACATCATCCTGACCAATTATGGCCTTTTGTGCAATCAGATCTAAATCAGATTGGTAGAATGATATCATCTGATCCAATCTGATAAGAGACCCTCAAAACTCCTCTTAGGTGGTGCCAAGATTGGGTTAAACAAGACTACTTGGTGCCACACAGTTTAATCCCCTGAAGCAATTGAGAGTCCCATCTGTATGAGACTCCATCTTTTATCCTCATTGGATGCATGCCTCCCTAGGTATGCACCCCCTTCTTGTCTACATTTTAGCATGAGGACAAGTTCTTAGGTACTCTCCTATGGGTGCATGACACATGGATAGATATCTAAGTATCTAGGGTCAATATTTCACCAATGTTCGAAGACAAGATTTAGCAGATGATGAAAAAAGGCAAGTGTTGTCTCAAATTTATCTCATAAATTAAGACAATCCTTTTTTAATCTAGACAAGCTCTAGTTAGACCAAGTAAAGATTCCTAAGTGAGCCCAAACACATTTGACTCAGTCAAGACAAGCTTTAATGATTGTTAAAGGAGAACATTAGGCTCAATTGTGTGTTAGCATGATTTTCTTGAACCTAATTGAATCTTATTCAAATCAATTGAACTGGGTTAATCTAATTGATGATATCTAGATCCAAATCTTTATTTGTGTGATCTAGTGAGATTCATTTCTGCATGGTAATGGGATATGTCATGATCTCTATCATCGACATCATTGAAATACCTTCCGATGGATCAGAACTTTTCTGATTCAGACAACTAGTATGATTGATCATCCAAATCAATCTAATTGCTCCTAAAATTTATTAGTGACACCTAGCAATATATGGTGGCAATCTATCAGAACTAAAAGCGAACCTCTCAATGCAATTACCTGTGTGATTAAGTTTCTCTATCTTGAGCTCCGATCGGATTAGGATTAAGGTGATCTCATCAAACCCTAATTTCCGTCTATAAATTAATCATTCGATTCAAATCCAATATGAAAACCCTAATAGAAACTTTTTCTATTATTTCACTCTGCCATGGCCATGGGCTTTGGACTTGATTCTCATGATCATCATAGGGTTGCTCCTCATCTACCGAGATAGATAGATCTCCTATTGGTGCAATCCAATTTCTACAATGAACATGCTATAGCCAACATACACCTCAGGATTTTGAATGGCTAGGAGATCGAGTTATGGTGTAGTCAAATTATAACACTCTCAAGGTGAACTATCGATGCATCGCAAGTCAAAGAATCAGACACACTACTGCAACTTTGAGTCAGTCATCGATGAGAAGGTAGACTTCCTCGTGACTGCTAAAGATGGTCACACTCAGTGCCCTCATTCTCTAATGAGTACCCATACTCTCACTTTGGTGTCTCTACACTATAGACTCAAGACTCATCTATCTAAAAGAAGTGATCGTACACCAACCTTCCAGATCAATCACCATCCTTATGATGATCCTACGGTCGAAATCATTTTATGAGTTAATAATAAAAATTCATGTCTTAAATTTTCAACTCTTGAAAATATGAACTATCATTAGCATTAACTCAAAGGATGTATCATAGATACTTTCAAATACATACTATGTTAGAAAATAATTCATTTTATTATTTATAGTTAAAATTATAATTTTATCCTTAGAAGTGTAATACAAGTGTCAGCCAATCTGGCTTCTAGGGCACACATATCTAATAAACTCCTACTTGACCTAAAGCCAATTGGCTATAAATCTAAGTTCCATCTTCTCAAGGTGGGCTTTGATCTTCTGCTGGCCCAACGACTTTATAAGTGGATCTGCCGCATTGTCTACGGAGTCGACTCTCTTGACCTTGATGTAACCTTTCTTAAGATAATCATGGATAAGATGGTATCGCCGCTCAATGTGCTTAGATTTTTGGTGAGACCTCGGCTCCTTAGTAAGGGCTATGATGCCATTATTATCGCAGTACAGAGGAATGGTATCCGATGGCATCACTTCGATCTCTATGGTGAACTTCTTGTACCAAAATGCCTCCTTCATAGCTTTTGATGCAGCGATGTACTCTACTTTCACGATGGAATCTGCTATCACTATCTGCTTGAAACTCTTCCAACTGATAGCACCACCATTACACACAAATAGAATCTTAGATGTCAACTTTCGATCATCTATATCGAACATAAAATCCGAGTCTATGTACCCCTGGACTTGGAGTTCTCCATTACCAAAAATCAACATCATATTCTTAGTTCTTCTCAAGTACTTAAGAATATATTTCATAGAAGTCTAGTATTCTTCATCTGAATTTGACTAATATTTGCTCGTGACACTCACAGCATGGGCTATATCAGGTTGTGTACATAACATGGCATACATGAGGCTCCCTATTACTGAAGCATAAGGGATCTTTCTCATGCGTTCAATCTCCTCAAGTGTGTTGGGACACATTTTCTTAGAGAGATGAATGCCATGTCTGAAGGGTACCAATCCCCTCTTGGAGTTTTTCATGCTAAATCTCTTTAGCACTTCCTCTATGTACATCTTCTGTGAAAGACCTAGCATCCTATTCGGTCTATCTCTATAGACCTTAATTTCTAAGATAAAGGATGCTTCTCCTAGGTCTTTCATGAAGAATTCTTTAGATAACTACATTTTAACTATGGCCAACATGAAAATATCATTCCCAATAAGGAGGATATCATCCACGTACAGTACGAGGAAGATAATAGCACTCCCACTAATCTTTTTAAAAATACATGATTCCTTCTCATTCTTGATGAAACCAAATAATTTGATCACATCATTAGAATGAGTATTCCAGCTCCGAGATGCTTTCTTAAGTCCATATATGGACCTTCGTAGCTTGCATACTTTATGATCAACATCACTGGATGTGAAATCTAGTGGCTGTTCCGTATAGATATCTTTCTTAAGCTATCTATTGGTGCAGAATCTGGTCAACATCAGATTGAGCTGGAGTTGAGGAAGCAGAGATCGTCGTCGATGACCTGCAAAATAAAGTTTCATTCAGAGTCGATGGTGGTGGCTCCGATAGGATCCTCCGATGATCAAGTCAGCTCTTGTAACCAACAGAAATGGAGTGCTCAAAAAAGAATTCAATAAAATTTTGAAAAAAAGAAGAGAGCTTAGAGAAAATGTATCTGGAGGATTCCTTTTTATAGATGGAGTTGTAGCAGACTGATAGTGACAGCCATACCCATCCGGTAGTGGGCCGCTCGAGGTCGTATGGAGTTTGTTACGAAGAGAGTGATATCGTCAGGCTGATAGTGATGGCCATAACCATCTGGTAGTGGGCCGCTCGAGGCCGCATGGAGTTTACTATGGAGAGAGATGTATCACCTATAGCAGATACATAGTGACAATCATAACCGTCCGGTAGTGGGCCATGTGGGATTTGCTATGGAGAGAAAGGTGTTGCCTATCGTGATGTGCCCATTCATTGAGATTTAATAGCCAAAGTTCAGAGGATGCAGGTGTTAGTTGGTGAAGAACTTTGACATATAGCAATTCTAGAGGAGTTTGGACTCCTAAAGAAAATACGACTATAGGAGATTATCCAGAAGGAATGCTAGCTAAAATCTGAAAGTAATCCGTTGGAGGAATACGACTGAAGGAGAAGTTCGAAAGAAATTCGGCTCTAGGAGGTATTCGACTGAAGAAAAAGTTTGGAAGGAGTTCAGCTCCTAGAGGAAATCGACTAAAGGAGAAGTCCAGTGGAGGAATCTCACTGAAGGAGAAGTTTGAAAGAAGTTGGGCTCCTGAAAGTATCCGACTGAAGAAAAAGTCCAGAAGGAGTTTGGCTTCTGGAGGAATATGACTGAAGGAGAAGTCCCAAAGGAGTTTGGCTCCTGTAGGCATCTGACTGAAGGAGAAGTCTGAAAGGAGTTTGACTTCCGAAGGAATTTGATTGAATGAGAAGTTTGGAAGGAGTTCGGCTCCTGGAGGAATCCGACTGATGAAGGAAAGTCTCGGAAGGAAGTTCGGCTCCTAAAAAAATTTGACTGAAGGAGAAGTCCGAAAGAAGTCGGCTGATGGAGTTCAGTCCAGAAGGAGTTCGACTGAGGAGAAGTTCGGAAGAGAGTTCGGCTCTCCGAGAAATTCAACTAAAGAAGAAATCTGGAAGGAGTTCGACTGCTGGAGGAGTTCAGCCGTTGAAGGAGTTCAGCTAGAGGTTTGGCGATCTGCTGGAAGGAGTTCGGCTAGGGTTCGATCGCCGAGGAGTTCGGTCGGCTGAAAGAGTTTGGCTAAAGTTCGACCATTGGAGGAGAATTCTCGATCGAAGCTCTTCCGTGATTACCAGTTGCATTAGGCTAAGCATCAGGCTAGACTTCGATGGGAGCGGGGTTTATCCCCAATAATAGTCTTCCTCACTTTCGAAGTTCAAAATTCAAAGGAAGGGAGTACAAAAAAGGCGACTATCAGAAGTTTTCTTCCAGGACTCTACATCTATTCAGGTTGAAGCTCGGAGGAGATCTTATCTCCAGTCGAGGTTGAAGGAGATCTTATCTTCTGTTGAGATTGACGTTGAAGCTCGGAGGAGATCTTATCTCTAGTTGAGGTTGAGGAGATCTTATCTCTTGTTGATGTTGACATTGAAGCTTGGGGGAGATCTTATCTCCAATCGATGTTGGAAAAGATCTTATCTCCTATTAAGGTTGACATTGAAGCTTGGGGTAGATCTTATCTCCGGTCGAAGTTGAAGGAGATCTTATCTTCTGTTGAAGGGTTGGAGCTCGGGGAAGATCTTATCTCCAGCCGAGGTTGACGTTGAAGTTGAAGCTCGAGGAAGATCTTATCTCCTATTGAATGATTGAAGCTCAGGGAGGATCTTATCTCCAGTCGAGGTTGATGTTGAAGTTGAAGCTCGGAAAAAGTCTTGTATCCAACCAAGGTTGAAGGACATCTTATCTTCTATTGAAGTTGAAGCTCGGAAGAGATCTTTGAAGGAAAATCCTGATTTTTCGGTCCAGGTTCGTTCAGATCTGATCAGATCAAGAGATATATTTCAAAAATTTTTTCTTGATCTCAATCAGATCTTGGGATGTTTCAGATCTGATTCTTATTATTTTAATAAATAAAATAAAATTAGATAAATTAAATCAAATTTAATTTACCTGATTTGGGTAATCCTATTACCCTGTTGATGATCCTGTATTGCAGCGGAAGGTTCTGGATCTTAGCCACGCAAGCGCCTGGCCTCTACCGATATCCACTCGGGTTGGATCTGGAGATCCTCTTCTTCTCTATCACATCTCCAAAAATTAGATCTGGATCTGATCTGGAGGATCTTCAAAACTCCTTTTGAAGATCAGCAGTCGTCCTTTGCAGCAGCGCAGCCTTCTTGCTTTTGATCGCCTTTCTCTTGCTTGAATCGCACCAACAAAAATCCAAAACTCCTTTTGGACGTGGAGAGCAAGGGGAGAAGGTGCTTTGGCATGGAGAAGGAGGGGAGAGGCAGCCTTGGGGCGTATGGAAACTCTTGAATTGCAATCTCATATAATCTGAGTTGGGCGCAGGGTCTTATTTATAGACTAAGCTGTGATCCAACTCCTCTTCTTCCCAACCAATCACAACCCTTTGTGAAATCAGATCTAAATCTGATTGGTGGGAATAGAGACCCCTGGATTCCTCCTTAGAGGGCGCCTAAGACCAGTCAAAGTTGGTTCTTAGAAGAACTCTAATTGGAATCCAAAAAGGAGATGGAGTCCTTGTCCAACAAGGACTCCTAGGCGCCTCCAACTTGGGCACACGCCTAGGGTGGCGTGCGCCCTTCTCCTTGCCAGGTTCTGGCAGGGGGACAGGCCCCCACCAGCTCTCCAATAGGTGCATGACATGTGGTCAAAAGTCAAAGTGTCAATGGTCAACGTTTGACCAGTCAAAGGTAGACTTTTGACCAAAGTCAAAGAACAAGAAATGGCAGGTGACCAAAAATGGCAGGTAATGTCTTACAAATAAGACAACCTTTTCTAACTTGGACAACCTCCAGTCAGACCATATGAAGGCCTCTGATTGAGCACAAACTCCTTTGGCTCAGACAGGACAACTTATTTATGATAGCAAAAGAAGAACGTTAGGTTCAATCGAGTGCTAGCACGATTTCCTTGAACCTAATTGAATCTCATTCAGATCAATTGAACTAGATCAGTTCAATTGATGATCACCAGATTCAAACCCTTGTTTGTGTGACCCAGTTAGGTTCAGTTCTGTATGGTAATGGGATATGTCATGATCTCTATCATCGACATCATCGAAACTCCTTTCGATGGATCAGAACTCTTCTGATTCGAACAGCTAGAATGATCGATCATCTAAATCATTCTAATTGCTCCCAAAATCCACCAGTGACACCTAGCAGTATATGGTGGCAACCCATCAGAGCTGAATGCGAACCTCTTGGTGCAGCTACCTGTGTGATTCAGTTCTTCTATCTTGAGCCCCGATCAGATTAGGGTTAAGGTGAACTCGTCAAACCCTAGTCTCTGTCATATGATGTAATCATTCGATTCGAGTCCAATGTGAAAATCTAAATAGAAACTCTTTCTATTATTTCACTCTGCCATGGCCATGAGCTTCTGGACTTGATTCTCATGATCATCATAGGGCTACTCCTCTACCACCGAGGTAGATAGATTCCATCTTGATGCAATCCAGTTCCTACAATGAACATGCTATAGCCAACATACACCTCAGGGTTCCATATGGCTAGGAGACCGAGTAATGGTGTAGTCAAACTATAACACCCTCAAGGTGAACTGCCGATGCATCTCAGGTCAAAGAACCAGACACACTACTGCAGCATCGAGTCAGTCATTGACGAGAAGGTAGACTTCCTAATGACTACTCGAGGTGGTCACGCTCAGTGCCCTCGTTCTCTAACGAGTACCTGTACTCTCGCTCCGGTGTCTCCACACCGTAGACTCAAGACTCATCTACTAAAGAGAAGCGATTGTACACCAACCTTCCGGATCAATCACCATCCTCGTGATGATCCTATGGTCGGGAGCAATTTATGAGTTAATAATGATTATTCATGTCTTAAATTTTCAACTCTTGAAAATATGAATTATCATTACCATTAACTCAAAGGATGTATCACAGACACTAAATACACATATGTGATAGAAAATAACCCATTTTATTGATTTTAGTCAAAATTATAATTTTGCCCCTAGAAGTGTATTACAAGTGTCAGCCAATTCTGGCTTCTAGGGCACATATATCTAACACTTATCTCCCACTATTAAGATTGACCAATTGAAGCTTAGGGAAGTCTTAAGTCCCAATCGAGGTCTCAAGGTGGGCTTCGATCTCTCTGCTGGCCCAACGGCTTTGTAAGTGGGTCTGCCACATTATCTCTAGCTGAGTTGAAGGAGATCTTATCTCTCGACCGTTTAGAGGAAGAATTTTCAATCAAAGTTCTTTCATGATTACTAGTTGCATTAGGCTAAGCATCAGACTGGACTTCGGTAGGAGCGAGGTTTGTTCTAATAATAGTCTCCCCACTTTCGAGTTCAAAATTCAAAGGAAGGGAGCACAAAAAAGATAACTATCGAAAATTTTTTCCAGGCTCTACATCTATTCAGGTTGAAGCTCGGAGGAGATCTTACCTCCTACCGAGGTTGAAGGAGATCTTATCTCTAGTCGAGATTGAAGGAGATCTTATCTCTTGTTGATGTTGACATTGAAGCTTGGGGGAGATCTTATCTCCAATCGATGTTGGAAAAGATCTTATCTCCTATTAAGGTTGACATTGAAGCTTGGGGTAGATCTTATCTCCGGTCGAAGTTGAAGGAGATCTTATCTTCTGTTGAAGGGTTGGAGCTCGGGGAAGATCTTATCTCCAGCCGAGGTTGAAGGAGATCTTATCTCCTATTGAGGTTGATGTTGAAGCTCGAAAGAAATCTTATCTTCAGCCAAGGTTGAAGGTGATCTTATCTCCTATTGATATTGACGTTGAAGCTCATGGGAGATCTTATCTCTAGTCGAGGTTGAAGAAGATCTTATTGAAGGGAAATCCTGATTTCCCAGTCCAGGTTCGTTCAGATCTGATCAGATCAAGAGATATATTTCAAAAATTTTTTCTTTGATCTATATCAGATCTAGGATGTTTTAGATTTGATTAATTTTATTTTAATAAATAAAATAAATAAGGATAAATTAAATCAAATTTAATTTACCTGATTTGGGTAATCCTATTACCCTATTGATGATCCTGTATGCAGCGGAAGGTTCTGGATCTAGCCATGCAAGTGCTTGACCTCTACCAGTATCCACTCGGGCTGGATCTAGAGATCCTCTTCTTCTCTATCACATCTCAAAAAATTAGATCTGGATCTGATCTGGAGGATCTTCAAAACTCCTTTTGAAGATCAGCAGTCGTCCTTTGCAGCAGCGCAGCCTTCTTGCTTTTGATCGCCTTTCTCTTGCTTGAATCGCACCAACAAAAATCCAAAACTCCTTTTGGATGTGGAGAGCAAGGGGAGAAGGTGGTTTGGCATGGAGAAGGAGGGGAGAGGCAGCCTTGGGGCGTATGGAAACTCTTAGCTTCAATCTCATATCAATCTGAGTTGGGTACAGGGTCTTATTTGTAGACTAGCTGTCATCCAACTCCTCTTCTTCCCAACCAATCACAACCCTTTATGAAATGAGATCTAAATCTGATTGGTGGGAATAGAGTCCCCTGGATTCCTCCTTAGAGGGCACCTAAGATCAGTCGAAGTTGGTTCTTAGAAGAACTCTAATTGGAATCTAAAAAGGAGATGGAGTCCTTGTCCAACAAGGACTCCTAGGCGCCTCCAACTTAGGCACACGCCTAGGATGGCGTGCGCCCTTCTCCTTGCCAGGTTCTGGTAGGGGAACAGGCCCCCACCAGCTCTCCAATAGGTGCGTGACATGTGGTCAAAAGTCAAAGTGTCAATGGTCAATGTTTGACCAGTCAAAGGTAGACTTTTGACCAAAGTCAAAGAACAAGAAATGGCAGGTGACCAAAAATGGTAGGTAATGTCTTACAAAATAAGACAACCTTTTCTAACTTGAACAACCTCCAGTCAGACCATATGAAGGCCTCTGATTAAGCACAAACTTCTTTGGCTCAGACAGGACAACTTATTTATGATAACAAAAGAAGAACGTTAGGTTCAATCAAGTGCTAGCACGATTTCCTTGAACCTAGTTGAATCTCATTCAGAACAATTGAACTAGATCAATTCAATTGATGATCACCAGATTCAAACCCTTGTTTGTGTGACCCAGTTAGGTTCAGTTCTGTATGATAATAGGATACGTCATGATCTCTATCATCGACAACATCGAAACTCCTTTCGATGGATCAAAACTCTTCTGATTCGAACAGCTAGAATGATTGATCATCTAAATCATTCTAATTGCTCCCAAAATCCACCAGTGACACCTAGCAGTATATGGTGCAACCCATCAGAGCTGAATGCGAACCTCTTGGTGCAGCTATCTGTGTGATTCAGTTCTTCTATCTTGAGCCCCGATCAGATTAGGATTTAGGTGAACTCGTCAAACCCTAGTTTCTGTCACATGATGTAATCATTCGATTCGAGTCCAATGTGAAAATCTAAATAGAAACTCTTTCTATTATTTCACTCTGCCATGGCCATGGGCTTCTGGACTTGATTCTCATGATTATCATGGGGCTGCTCCTCTACCACCGAGGTAGATAGATTCCATTTGATGCCATCCAGTTCCTACAATGAACATGCTATAGCCAACATACACCTCAGGGTTCCATATGGCTAGGAGACCAAGTAAGGTGTAGTCAAACTATAACACCCTTAAGGTGAACTTGCGATGCACTCT
>QRFJ01000620.1:157878-223981 GCA_006176705.1 Cocos nucifera
CTTAGGTCAAAGAACCAGACACACTACATGCAGCATCGAGTCAGTCATTGACGAGAAGGTAGACTCCCTAATGACTACTCGAGGTGGTCACGCTCAAGTGCCCTCGTTCTCTAACGAGTACCTGTACTCTTGCTCGATGTCTCCACACCGTAGACTCAAGACTCATCTACTAAAGAGAAGTGATTGTACACCAACCTTTCAGATCAATCACCATCCTCGTGATGATCCTATGGTCGGGAGCAATTTATGAGTTAATAATGATTATTCATGTCTTAAATTTTCAACTCTTGAAAATATGAATTATCATTGCCATTAACTCAAAGGATGTATCACAGACACTAAATACACATATGTGATAGAAAATAACCCATTTATTGATTTTAGTCAAAATTATAATTTTGCCCCTAGAAGTGTATTACAAGTGTCAGCCAATTCTGGCTTCTAGGGCACATATATCTAACACTTATCTCCTATTAAGATTGACGTTGAAGCTTAGGGAAGATCTTATCTCCAATCGAGGTTGAAGGAGATCTTATCTCTTGTTCACTTTGATGTTGAAGCTCAGAAGAGATCTTATCTCTAGCTGAGGTTGAAGGAGATCTTATCTCCTATTAAGATTGACATTGAAGCTCGAAGGAGGTCTTATCTCTAATCAAGATTGAAGGAGATCTTATCTCCTATTGAGATTGACGTTGAAGCTCGGGAGAGATCTTATCTCCAGTCGAGGTTGAAGGAGTTCTTATCTTCAGTCGAGGTTGAAGGAGATCATATCTCCTATTGACGTTGACGTTGAAACATGGGAGAGATCTTTTCTCCAACCAAGGTTGAAGGAGATCTTATCTTCTATTGAGGTTGATGTTGAAGCTTGGGGGAGATCTTATCTCCAATCGAGGTTGAAGGAGATCTTATCTCCTGTTGAGGTTGACGTTGAAGCTCAGGAGAGATCTTATCTCTAGTCGAGGTTGAAGAAGATCTTATCTCCTATTTGGTTGATGTTGAAGCTTAGAGGAGATCTTATCTCCAGTCGAGGTTGAAGGAGATCTTATCTCCTATTGACATTGATGTTGAAACTCGAATGAGATCTTGAAGCTCGAGAGAGATTCTTATCTTCAATCGAGGTTGATGGAGATCTTATCTTCTATTGACGTTAACGTTGAAGCTCGGAGAAGATCTTATCTCCAACCGAGGTTGAAGGAGATCTTATCTCCTATTAAGATTGATGTTGAAGCTCGGGAGAGATCTTATCTCCAGTAGAGGTTGAAGAAGATCTTATCTCCTGTTGAGGTTGACATTGAAGCTCGAAAAAGATCTTATCTCCAGTAGAGATTGAAGAAGATCTTATCTCCTATTGAGGTTGACGTTGAAGCTCGAAAGAGATCTTATCTTTAGTCGAGGTTGAAGGAGATCTTATCTCCTATCCTGGGTTCCCGCACTTATTGCTCGCTGTGGACGTCAAGCTCATTGCGGACGTCGGGCTTGTTGTGGACATCGAACTAAGACTTCTCTTACAAACCAAGATAAGGTTCTGCCTTTCGCATTTGACATAGTAAGATTATCGTGGGAAAACACATGTAAGGATTCTCCATCAAGCTTCTTTCTTCTCCACGTCTTTAGTCTACGAGGTTCTGACTTTTGCTCATTTTAGGATGAGGTTCTCCTTCTATTTCTAATAGACTGTAGGGGCACATTAAGATCATTGTCAGGGTCTCTTCTCTTATCTCGTCTAAAATGAACAAGGCCTTCGACTTTGCTTATGTTAGGATGAGGTTCTCCTCCTGTTCCTAATGAGCTGTAGGAGCACATAAGGGCCATTGTTAGGGTCTCTCCCCTCATCTCATCTAAAATAAATGAGGCCTTTCAACTTTGCTTACATTAGGATGAGGTTCTTCTTCTATTCCTAATAGACTGTAGGTGCACATAATGATCATTGTCAGGGCCTCTCCCCTCATCTCATCTAAAATGAACAAGGCCTTCGACTTTGCTCACGTTAGGATGAGGTTCTCCTCCTATTTCTAATGGACTGTAGGGGCGTATAAGGGCCGTTGTCAGGGCCTCTCCCCTCATCTCGTCTAAAATGAATGAGGCCTTCAAACTTTGCTCATGTTAGGATGAGGTTCTCCTCCTATTCCTAACAGACTGTAGAGGCACATAAGGGCCATTGTCAGGGCCTCTCCCCTCATCTCATCTAAAATGAATGAGGCCTTTGACTTGCTCATGTTAGGATGAGGTTCTTCTTCTGTTCCTAACATGGCCACTATTGATTGCTTCTTCCCTATCATCACATAGTTTTTGCACCAAGAAACCATAATATTGAAATGAAGGAGTTTTATTAAAAGAAAATGACTGGTAGTACATCCTCATATTTTTTGAATTCTAAGATCGTGGGAGCATTGTTTCTCAGAGCTCTTTCAGATGATAAGTTCTAGACCAGACGACCTCCTCTATTTCATATGGGTCTATCCAATTTGGAACAAGCTTCTCCTGGCTCTAAGATCGAGAGATGATGGCTCATCGAAGCACTAAGTCCCCTAGAGATAGTGTTGACGATGTCGAGAGGTAGTCGATCTCCTTATTGTTCCTCCCTTCTTGGTTGTTCTGACTGTGGTAGTGTCCTCGATCGATTTTTTCTTGCTTCAGGCCGACGTTTGAGGAATCGACCCAGTCGGCCTCTCCTAATGAGCTCCTTGATCTCATTTTGGAGCTGAATGCATTCTTTAGTATCATGGTCATGGTCACGATGGTAGAGGTAGTATTTACTAGGATTGCACTTGCCAGGATGAGTGCGTATCCTTTCAGGCCTCGGTAGTTGCTCCTTGATCTCCATCAATACCTGTATTTTTGAAGCATTGAGGGGGGCGTAGTTTTGAAACTTTCTGGGGGGAGAACTTCTTCACGCCCTTCCATCGGAGCTTCTTTGACGATGAGCTCGAGGAGAAGTTCGGGCCCGCTTGCACTCGAAAGGAGTCCATGAGCGCGGTTGAACTTTATTCGATCCTCCATTAGCCATGGGCTTACTAGACTCGCCCGCCTACTGCTCTCCTATGGCTTCCTCATCATTCAATTTGAAGGCTTCTTCCGTTTGGGCATATCTTTCAGCCTAAGCTAGCAAATCGGCAAAATTCCTAGGGTACTTCTTCTTCAGCGAGAATAATAAATCATTCTTCTGAAGGCCGCCCTTAGGTGCGGCCATTACAACAGACTGGTCCAGATTTCGAACCTCCAATGCAGTAATATTAAATCAAATGACATAAGTCCGAATAGATTCTCCCTCCTTCTACTTGATATTCATCAAAAAATCCGAACCTCGATGGGGATGTTGGCTGCTAACGAAGTGAGCCATAAACTGATGGCTTATCTGATCAAAGAAAAAGCTCATACCTAACTTCAACGTCGAGTATCAGTTTCTTGCTGCTCCCTTTAAGGTAGAAGGGAAAGCTCGGCATAAGATGGCGTTTGGTGCACCATGGAGCAGCATCATGGTTCGGAAGGCCTTCAAGTGATCAATCGGATCAGAGATTTCATTGTAGCTTTCAAATTGAAAAATCTTGAAGTTCGATAGAATGGGCTCTTACATAATCCTCTAAGAAAAAGGAGGGTCAGTGCAAATATCATTACCATGTGATGAGGGAGTATAGCAGAGTTTTTCAATTCGTCGGCTCATTTTCAGGAGTCTTTGATCCAGAAGATCTTCACGATCATTAATCTCTAGGATTTTTTAGTGGAATGGGTGCAAGGCTCCCCCCTAGGTCGAGTCATTGTCCGAGCAAGGGTTCTCCACCCTCTACTTCTCCTTTTTGAAGGTCACCAATCAGCTAGCCTAAGTCGGCTATCCCCATTCAGATCATGGGGCTTTGGAGAAGCCTGCTTCGGTCGAATCGATGCTGGGGCCTATCGATGTATGGCCTGAACTCCTCCATGAGATCACGAACCTACTAGACCAGCAGGTTAAACTGCTCCACATCCACCATGACTGTAGGTGGAGCTTGAGTTGCCAGAGCTGAAGTAGAAGTAGATAAGATGGGATCTGGCTGCAAAGGCCATTGATCGTTGGGTTGAAGCTTTCCTAGAAGGTATTTTTTTTGGAAAGAACTCTAGAGAGGAAGAAGAGAGATCGCTGCTGAGCACTCCTTTAAGAACAAAAAAATCTCGGGAACAAGGGCCCTTCTTCTAGCGCCAATCCTATTGGTGTAGAATATGGTTGATGCCGGATCGAGCTGGAGTTGAGGAAGAAGAGGTTGCCACCAATGACCTACAAAATAAAATCCCATCCAGAGTCAGTGGTGGTGGCTCTGGTAGGATCCTTCGATGATCAAGTCAGCTCTTCTGACCAATAAGAATGGAGTTCTAAGAAAAGAATTCAGAAGAGTTTTGGGAAGGAGAAGAGAGCTTAAAGAAAATGTATCTAAAGGATCCCTTTTTATAGACAGAGCCTATAGCAGACTGATAGTGACAGCCATACCCATCCGATAGTGGGTCGCTCGGGACTGCATGAGGTTTGTTACAGAGAGAGAGATGTCGCCAGACTGATAGTAATGATCATAACCATCTGATAGTGGGCCGCTCGGGGCTGCATGGGATTTGCTATGGAGAGAGAGG
The DNA here is from genome assembly GCA_006176705.1 of Cocos nucifera. NCBI lineage: Eukaryota > Viridiplantae > Streptophyta > Magnoliopsida > Arecales > Arecaceae > Cocos > Cocos nucifera. Next base: position 162,475 of record QRFJ01000620.1, read on the forward strand.
TGTCGTTTATAGCAGATAGATAGTGACAATCATAACTATCTGATAGTGGGCTGCTCGGGGCCACATGGAGCTTGCTACGGAGAGAGGTCTCGCCTGTCATGATGTGCCCGTTCGTCGAGATTTAATAGACAAAGTTTGGAAGAAGCAGGTGTTGGTTGGTGAAGAACTTTGACATATATCAATTCTAGAGAAGTTCAGACTTCTAAAGGAAATACGGCTATAGAAAATCATCCGAGAGGAATGCTAGCTAAAATATAGAAGTAATTTGCTGGAGGAATCTGACTGAAGCAGAAGTCCGAAAGAAGTTCGACTCCTGAAGGTATCCAACTGAAAAAGAAGTCTGAAAGAAGTTCGGCTCTTGAAGAAAATTGACTGAAGGAGAAGTTCGATGGTGGAATTTGATTGAAGGAGAAGTTCGAAAGGAGTTTGGCTCCTAGAGATATCCGACTGAAGGAGAAGTTCGAAAGAAGTTCGACTCCTGAAGGAATCCGACTGAAGGAGAAGTCTGGAAGGAGTTCGGCTCTTGAAGAAATTTGACTGAAGGAGAAGTTCGGAAGGAGCTTGACTGATGGAGAAGTCTAGAAGGAGTTTGGCTAATGGAGAAGTCCAGATGGAGTTCGACCGCTGTAGGAGTTCGAAAGGGGTTCGACTGTTGGACGAGTTTGAGAGGGGTTTGGCAGCTGGAGGAGTTCGGCTGCTAAAAGAGTTTGGCTGGACTTCGACCACTAGAGGGAGAATTTTTTATCAAAGCTCTTCCATGATTACCAGTTGCATTAGACTAAGCATCAGACTGGATATCGATAGAAGTAGGATTTATCCCCAATAGTATCTATTTAAGAATGCCATTTTCATATCCATTTTCCATATTTCATAATCGAAATAGACTGCAATAGCAAGCAATGTGCAGATGGATTTTAGCATGGCTACTGGTGAAAAGGTATCCAGATAGTCAATTCCTTTGCGCGGACTATATCCTTTTGCCACTAGTCTAGCTTTGAATGTCTCCACATTTCCATCTGCACCAATCTTTTTCTTGTAGATCCATTTACACCCAATAGGTATTATACCTTCTGATGGATCTACCAAGGTCCAGACTTGGTTTGAGTGCATCGAGTCAATTTCTGACTTCATTGCCTCTAACCATTTCTCAGAGTCGATATCTGATATCACCTCATCATAGATTTTAGGATCATCACCATGAACCCCATTACCTATAAGGAACATTTTCTCTACTTTCTCTGAAATAGTATCAAAGTACCTCTCAGGAGGATGGAAAATTCTTTTCGATCTATGAGGTGGAGGAGGTAGTGATTGTATTGGCTCAACCTGAATTGGTTCCTCCTTAGCTCGTTGCTCTTGTGAGATTTTTTCCTCGAGCTTGATCTGCTTTCCAATGCCACCATCTTAAATAAACTTTTTTTCAAGAAAGATGGCATGCCGACTCACAATCACATTATGGTCTTCTGGAATGTAGAAATAATATCCTAATGACTCTTTAGGATATCCTATGAATCAAGCTCTAAAGGATCTATAGTCTAACTTGTCCGCTTGTTATCTTTCGACATGAGTTGGACAATCCTAAATTTTGAGATGACTCAGACTTGGTTTCTTACCATGCCATATCTCATACGATGTGGTAGGAACGGTTTTAGAGAAAATCCTATTTAGTAAATATATAGCAGTTAACAGACTGTCCCCATAGAAAATCAGGAAGGTCTATAAAGCTCATCATGGATCGGACCATATCTAATAGGATCTGGTTTCTCTGTTCTGAAATCTCATTGAGTTAAGATGTTTCAGATGGAGTCCATTGAGAGACTATGCCATTTTGCTTGAAATAGTCCAAAAATTTTTGACTAAGGCATTCACCTCCTCGTTCTGATTAAAGAACCTTAATGGATTTTCTAGTTTGCTTTTCAACTTCATGTTTGAATTTCTTAAACTTTTCAAAGGCTTCAGACTTGTGTCTCATAAGATACACATACCCATACTGAGATAAATCATCGATAAAGGTTATGAAGTAATCAAAGTTGCCTCTAGCTAGTACATCAAATGGGCTGCACACATCAGTATGTACTAGGGCAAGTAGTTCCATGGCCCTTTCCCCATGTCCTACAAAATGGAGCTTAGTCATTTTGCCATGAAGACATGATTCACAAATTGGATATGACTCAAAAGTCAACGGACTCAATAGCCCAATTTTCTCTAATTTGTTAATCCTATCTTCTACTATATGAACTAGCCTTAGGTGCCATAGATACCTATCATTTGGACTATCCCTGGGTTGTTTTGATCTTATGGCATTCATATTTTGCTTGATATTAAATACAGATACATCAATATGTAACTGGTAGAGATCGTTAATAAGAATATCACTTGCAATTTTATTTCTTTCATAAAGAATATTATAATGGTCCTTAAAAAAATTAAATACATAGCCTTCTTGTGCTAAACATGAAACAAAAATTAATTTCCTACTTATAGTAGGCACATAACAACAATCCCTAAGTACTAAATCTAAGCTAGATGATAGTCAAAGAGGATAGATTTTCATGGCCACAGCAGCAACCCTTACTTCATTGTCGATGCATAGGATCATCTCACCATCCCTCAACCTCCTGCTATCCTCAAGATCCTACGTGGAAGTGCACAAATGAGCACTAGAATCATAGTCAAGCACCCAACTGGATGCAGAAAAAATTGTAAGATTTGATTCAATTACGAGCATACCTCCAGAAGGACCCATCTCCTTCTTATTCTTCAGGGTGGCCAAATATGTAGGGCAGTTTCACTTCCAGTAATCATCAGTATTATAATGAAAATACTTTTCTTTGTCAACTGCGTTCTTCTTTAGCTCTATCTTCTTTTTCTTTCCATCTTCCACCTTCTATTTTTTCATAGACTTCTTCTTCTTTCCAAAAAAATTTTTCTTGGAAGAAGTTTATTCCATAGCAAGTACTGAGCCTTTAGAACCTTTCATAAAAAGTTCGGTAGTAACCAACATATTCATAAGCTCAGCCAGAGTATTCAAAAGTTTATGCATATGGTAGTTCATGATGAACTGCCCATACGCATCAGTCAAGAATTGTAGAATTATATCATTCTATAGATCCTGGTCTAACTTCACTCCGAGCTTCTCAAGCTCTTCCAAGTTCTTAATCATCACCAGACAATGATCTTGGACTAACTGTCCATCATGCTTTTAGCCTTAAATAGTTGTTTAGTGACCTGCTTTGGCTGCGTGGCTATGTTTACCAAACAACTCTTGCAAATGAGCTAACATTTGGTGGGCAATCTTGATATCTTCATGTTGGTGCTGAAGCTTATCAGACATCAAGCCTAACATGTAGTATCTAATCTTATTATCTTCATCCATCCATTTATCAAGAGATGCTCTCTGTTCAGTGGACGGATGAGCTGGTAAGGTGGAGGGATCCTAGTTCAATAAATGAATCAACTTCTTGGAATCCAAATAATTTTGAAGTTTCGTAGCCAATCCTTATAATTGGGTCAGGTCAATTTATGGGTGTCCAGGATATGGGCTAGAGGGTTGGATGTAGACATTTTTTTTTCTATAGAGAGTCAAATTTTCTAGTTAGATTTTATAATTAAGATTTGATCAATTTATTTAGGAGTTTGATCTTTTAAATAAATTAGCTTCCACTATTTTCTCGGATCCCTACACTCTCTCTGTAGAGATGTGAAAATCTCTATGATTACTGATTTCTAATGGATGGTGCAGTCCCACCAACTGACTCATCACCTCACCTAACAGTTATTGATGATGGATTAGCCAACGAGTGAACAACTCTTGTCCAATGATTCTCTAATCATGGTGCACCCAGACTTGATCTCTAATTCATGAATCTCACCATACCCAGAATATTGATCCACTCCTTAGTTAAGTCAAACCCATCATTTGTATAGATTGGATTCCTAATTAGGTCTCTCACTATATCCAAAATATTGAGCCCAATCCATCCTCCAGTCCATAGCATCCAATGCCTAATAGACATGGTTGCATCTTCCCGGTGCAACTGAACCACTGTGACCAGTCAAGAACAATCAACCCCAAAAAAGGCCCACACATCTACAGTGGTGGAAGACCTTAGACTTAATCTTTTTTTAGGAAGATTTGATTTAGGTCTCTTTAAACTTGACTTGACATAGCCATAATCATTATGACTAACCTAGTGGCATGCATTAGCTCATATTGTTAGCCACCTTAGATCAAGATTGGGCCAACAAATATGGCCAGATAAGTAAGATCGATGGAAGGGATATGCCATTAACTCGATAAGAATGCATTCGAGTCGAGTAGCTCCCAATTAAAAACCAGTTGATCGTATCTGCCAAACTTACCATAGATACCAAATTGTTGAGCCAGAACCAATTGGATTAGCTTATAATCCAGACTCTAACCACTGAGCCTAATTAGGTCTTAACTTGATTGATCACTCATGTGACTTGACCTTGACCTAGACTTAATCCTATTAGACTGGTCAATTTAAGTACTCTTGATCCTACTTAATCAACTCTTGATTCAATTTGATCAACCACTAGACCTAATTGAGCTACCCAAGCCCAAACCCAATTTTATGAATATGTCTTAGATCTAAAAATTCTCAATTTTAAACCTAATATATTTTATAATCTTAATTCCTAATTAAGTTTAGGGTTTATAAATAAAATATATATATAAAATTCTAGGATTTTAGGATCTAGGATTTTGTAGAAAATAAATTTTGATTTCTGATTAAGGTCGAACGCGCAGCACCCCTACATACCATAAGAATATCCCATCAAATGAGAGGAGAGGGCCTTTAAACCCTACTTCATTTTTATGATCAGACGGTCAAGGAGAACGCCTTAATCAGAAACATGGTAAATCTACAAAACTAGTTAGATCTACATCATATATCATATATATAAAAATTAATCTAACTAAAAATATATTTTGCATACATCTCATATATCATATCATGCATATTTTCAAATCTAAAGTATCTCATAAATATCTAAAAAATAAGATTTAAATTTGATCATATCAAATTAAAATTTATTCTAGATAATTTTGTAGAACTATTCTATAAATAGTCTAAACATGCTTCTATCATATCTCAAATAAATAAATTAAATAAATTTATTTTTTATTTTTTAGATTTAATTATAATATTTATAATATTAAAAAATAATAAATAAATAAATCTAAAAATTATAATTAATTAAATTAAAATTATGATCATGCTAGACTACATATAGAATAATTCTATTCCTAGTCTAATCATGCATCTTATACATCTTACATCTAGATTATTTAATTTTTAATTTTTTGATTTTAGATTTAATCATATCTAATATGATATCTAAAATCATCTAATTATCAGGTCAAAAATAAATTAAAATTAGATCTAATGAAGTATGGAACCTGGCTCTGATACCAATTGAGGGAAAAAAAATCTATTTTTCAGGTCAAGTTCGTTCAGATCTGATTGTATCATGAGAGATATTTTAAAAAAAAATTCTCTAAGATCCTAATTAGATTTAAGACTTTTCATATCTAATCTTATTGATCTGATAATAAAAATAAAAATTAAAATTAAATCTAATTTAATTATACCTCTATTTTGGATAATCCAATTATCTTGTGATGATCCCAATGTTTGCCTGAGGTTCTGGATGTAGCCACGCAGGTGCCTAGCCTCTATTGGTATCCACATAGACAGGATCTAAAGATCTTCTCCTTCTCAATCAATTTTCCAAAAATTAAATCTAGATCTGATCTTGAAGGTCTTCAAAATTGCTTTTGAAGAACAGCCAATGTCTCTTGCAGTAGTGCTGCCTTCTTCCTTTCCTGGCATCTTTCACTTGCTTGCCTTCTTCCTTTCCTGGCATCTTTCACTTGCTTGGATCGCACCTTGTTCATGCCCAAAAGCCCTTGGGCATGGAGAGGAGAGAGAGGACTAGAGGGTGGAGTGGAGAAGGAGGGAGAGGAGCTATGTGGTGTGGGCTAAAGGCAAAAGAATTGAATTCTAGGTGCAGATAGGATTTATATAGATCCTACTGCACTATGCAGTGCTACATCATCCTAGCCAATCACGATCCTTTGTGCAATTAGATCTAAATTTAATTGATGGGATGACATCATCTAATCCAATTAGATGAGAGACCCTCAAAACTCTCCTTAGGTGGCACCAAGATTGGGTCAAACAAGACTTCTTGATGCCACATAGTTTAATCCCCTGAAGCAATCTAGAGTCCCATCTATGTGGGACTCCATCTTTTATCCTCATGGGGAGCATGCCTTCCTAGCCATGCACTCCCTTTCTGTCTAATTTTTAGCAGGGGGACAAGTCCTCAGGTACTCTCCAATGGGTGCATGATACATAGGCAGATGTCTAAGTGTCCAGGATCAATATTTGACCAATGTCTGAAGATGAGATTTAGCAGATGATGGAAAATGGCAGGTGTTGTCTCAAATTTATCTCATAAATTAAGATAACCCTTTTCTGACCTGGACAAGCTCTTGTCAGACCAAGTAAAGATTTTTGAGTGAGCCCAAATACATTTGGCTCAGTTGAGACAAGCTTTAATGATTGTTAAAGGAGAACATTAGGCTTAATCGTTGGCTAGCAGGATTTTTTTGAACCTAATTAAATCTTATTCAAATCAATTGAACTGAATTAATCCAATTGATGATATCCAGATCCAAACCCTTATTTGTGTGATCCAATTAGATTTAGTTTCGTATGGTAATGAAATATGTCATGATCTCTATCATCGATATCATCAAAATACCTTTCGATGGATCAGAACTTTTCTGATTCAGATAACTAGTATGATCGATCATCCAAATTATTCTAATTACTCCTAAAATCCATCAGTGATACCTAGCAGTATATGATGGCAATTCATTAGAACTAAAAGTGAACCTCTCGGTATAGTTATCTATGTGATTAAGTTTCTCTATCTTGAGGCCCGACCGGATTAGTGTTAAGGTGATCTCGTCAAACCCTAATTTCCATCATATAAATTAATCATTTGATTCAAGTCCAATGTGAAAACCCTAATAGAAACTCTTTCTATTATTTTACTCTGCCATAGCCATGGGCTGATGGACTTGATTCTCATGATCATCATAGGGCTGCTTTGTTAGATATCTGTGCCCTAGAAGTCAGAATTGGCTGACACTTGTAATACACTTCCAAGGGTAAAATTATAATTTTGACTATAAATAATAAATAGATTATTTTGTATCACATATGAGTATTTAGTGTCTGTGATACATCCCTTGAGTTAATGGTAATGATAATTCTTATTTTCAAGAGTTGAAAATTTAAGACAAGAATTTTCATTATTAACTCATAAAATACTCCTGACCGTAGGATCATCATGAGGATGGTGATTGATCTGAAAGATTAGTGTACAATCATTTCTTTATAGTAGATGAGTTTTGAGTCTATGGTGTAGAGACACCAGAGTGAGAGTATAAGTACTCGTTAGAGAATGAGGGCACTAAGCATGACTACCTCGAGTAGTCATAAGGAAGTCTATTTCTCATCGATGACTAACTCGAAGCTGCAGTGGTGTGTCTGATTCTTTGATCTGAGGTACATCGGTAGTTCACCTTGAGGGTGTTATAGTTTGACTACACCATGACTCGATCTCCTAGTCATTCGGAATCCTGAGGTGTATGTTGGCTATAGCATGTTCATTGTAGGAATTGGATTGTACGAAGATGGAATCTATCTACCTCGATGGATGAGGAGCAACCCTATGATGATCATGAGAATCAAGTCCATAAGCCCATGGCCATGGTAGAGAGTGAAATAATAGAAAGAGTTTCTATTAAGTTTTCACATCGGATTTGAATCAAATGATTAAATCATAAGATAGAAATTAGGGTTTGACGAGTTCACCTTAACCCTAATCTGATCGGGGCTCAATAGAAGAACTTAATCACACAAGTAGCTACACTGAGAGGTTCATTTTCAGTTCTGATGGATTGCCACCATATACTGTTAGGTGTCACTAGTGGATTTTGGGAGCAATTAGAATGATTTAGATGATCGATCATTCCAGTTGTCTGAATTAGAAGAGTTTTGATCCATCGAAAGGAGTTTCGATGATGTTGATGATGGAGATCACTACATATCCCATTATCATATAGAACTGAACTTAACTGGGTCATACAAACAAGGATTTGGATCTAGATATCATCAATTAAACTAATCCAGTTCAATTGATTTGAATTAAATTCAATTAGGTTCAAGAAAATCGTGCTAGCACACGATTGAACCTAACATTCTCCTTTCTCTATCATTATAAGTTGTTTCGACTGAGCCAAATATGTTTGTGCTCACTCAAGTACCTTTATCTGGTCTAACTGGAGCTTGTCCAGGTCAGAAAAGGATTGTCTTAATTTATGAGATAAATTTGAGACAACACCTACCATTTTTCGTCACCTGCTAATTCTTGTCCTTTGACTTTTTCAAATGTTGACCTTTGACCCTTGGATATCTGCCCATGTGTCATGCACTTATTGGAGAGCAGATAAGGGCTTGTCCCCTTATTGGAATTTGGAAAGGAGGGTGTGCATGCCTAGGATGGCATGCACCCATGGATAGGGACGCCTGGAGTCCCATACGAATGGGACTCTAGGTTGCTTCTTGGATTCAAACTAGGTGACCCTCATCTATAGACTTTGACCAGTCTTAGGTGCAATCTAAGGATGAATCCATGGGTCTCTTATCTAATTGGATCAGGTGATATCATCCCATCAATCAGATTTAGATCTAATTGCACGAAGCAACGTGATTGGCTGGGGTGATGTGGCACTGCGTGGCATAGCAGGGTCTATATAAAGACCTATCTATGCCCAACTTTTTGTGAACTCTCTCCTAGCCCATGCCCCAAGATTGCCTCTCTCCCTTCTCCATGCCATCTTTTGATCATCTCTCTCCTCTCCATTCCTAAGGAAGTTGGGCCTTCGGTTTGGTGCGATCCAAGCAAGAAAAGGCTGACGACAAAGGAAAAAGGCAGCACTACTGCAGAGACGATAGTAGATCTTCAAAAGGAGTTTCAAAGATCCTCCAAATCAGATCCAAATCTAATTTTTAGAGACGTGATAAAGAAGGAGAAGATCTCTAGATCCAGTCTGAGTGGATACTGGTAGAGGCCAGGCATTTGTGTGGCTAAATCCAGAACCTCAGACTATCAGCAGATCATCAACGGATAATCAGATTACCCATATCAAGGTAAAACTAATTTAGATTTAATTTAATTTATTTTCTTATTTATCAGATCATAAAATTAGATCTAAAAAATGTCAGATCTAATTTAGATCTAAGAGAAAATTTTTGAAATATGCCTCTTGATCTAATCAGATTTGAACGAAACTGACCCAGAAAATCAGGATTTCTCCTTCATGCTCCTCATCTACCAAGATAGATAGATCCCCTAGTGGTGCAATACAATTCCTACAATGAACATGCTATAGCCAACATACATCTCAGGATTTCGAATGGCTAGAAGATCGAGTTATGGTGTAGTCAAATTATAATATCCTCAAGGTGAACTATCAATGCACCTCAAGTCAAAGAATCAGACATACTACTGCAGCTTTGAGCCAGTCATTGATGAGAAGATAGACTTTCTTATGACTGCTCGAGGTGGTCACGCTCAGTGCCCTCGTTCTCTAATGAGTACCTGTACTCTCACTTCCGTGTCTCTACACCGTAGACTCAAGACTCATCTATCCAAAAAAAGCGATCATATACTAACCTTCCAGAAGGATCACCATCTTTATGATGATCCTACGGTCAAGAGCATTTTATGAGTTAATAATGAAAATTCATATCTTAAATTTTCAACTTTTGAAAATATGAACTATCATTACCATTAACTCAAAGGATGTATCACAGACACTTTCAAATACACATTATGATAGAAAATAATCTATTTTATTATTTATAGTTAAAATTATAATTTTGCTCTTAGAAGTGTATTATAAGTGTCAGCCAATCTAGCTTCTAGGGCACACATATCTAACACATACTAGACTACACATAGAACTATTCTATACCTAGTCTAGTCATGCATCTCATACATTTTAGATCTAAATGATTTAATTTTTAATTTTTTGATTTTAAATCTAATCATATTTGATATGACATTTGAAATCCTTCAATATCAGATCATAAATAAAAATTAAATCAAATCTAAAATAGATCTAATGAACTGCCAACCTGGCTCTAATACTAGTTGAAGAAAAAATCCTATTTTTCTTGCATAGGATCGTTCAGATCTGATTGGATCTGAAAAAATATTTAAAATTTTTTTCTATAATCCTAATTAAATCTGAGATATCTCAGATCTGATCTTAAAGATCTAATATTAAAGATTAAAAATAAAATTAAATCTAATTTAATTTCACACCTTTGTTTTGGGTAATCAAATCATCTTGTGATGATCCTGATTTATCCTGAGATTCTGGAAGGAGCCACGCACGCACCTAGCCTCTATCAGTATCCACTCGGATAGGATCTAAATGTATTCTCCTCATGAATCTTTTCTCTAAAGATCATATTTGAATCTAATCTGAAGAACCTTCAAAATAATTTGAGAAAGCTGCTTGTCCATCTCACGAATACTGTCGCATAGATCCTGAATCTTATGCCAAAAACCTTTGATCTTCAACTCAAATTTGTGTCTAAGCTTTTAGGCTTGTAGAAGAGTGGCAAAGAGAGGATAGAAGGTGTGTGAGATATCAGAGAGCTATCTCCTTTGGGCATGAAAAATATATTTTATGCGATACTTCATAATGGCATGAGAAAGGTTTCTCAAATCCAATGCCATCTAGAGTCCTTCTTTGACCAAATCACTTATTATTTGATCAAAGGGACTCTAGGGATCACTCATCACAAAAGGCCACCACATCCCATCTACTTTTGTTGCCAAAATTAATTCAAAAAGGTGTTGGCATGAGTAGATAAGGAAGAGTCCACTGCGCCTAGGACTCTTCTCTTATGAGTTTGATCCAAATCAAATTCTATCATAACTTTGGCTAGGCACCTCTAAAAATTATGAAATTTGGTACACCCAATATATGACTCATGATCTACTATATATCCAAAAATTATATCAAAATAATTTTTAAAAATTTTTTTAGAAGCATCTAATCTGGTGACCATCAATTCTCTCAATGAGGTCAACATTTGACCCTAATCCAATTTGACTATGAATGGATTTAATTTCTATAATTAATCTAACCTAGACTTGATCTAGTTAGATGAAAATAAATTCATTCAAAATATAAAAATAAGTTAAATCAAATTTGACTTGATTGCGATAAATCAGAAAGATTACATAAAGAGAAAGTCAGGCTCAATCATATGCTAGCATGATTACTTTGAACCTGATTGGATCTAATCTAAATCAATCAAATTGGGTTAGCTTAATTGATGACATCTAGATTCAAATCCTTATTTGTATGATCCAGTTAGGTTCAATTCTGTATGGTAATGAGACATGTCATGATCTCCATCATCGACATCATCGAAACACCTTTCGATGGACCAGAACTTTTTTGATTCATATAATTAGAATGATCGATCATCAAAATCATTCTAATTGCTTCCAAAATTCATTAGTGACACCTAGAATCATATGGTGATAATCCATTAGAACTGAAAGCGAACCTCTTGGTGTAGTTTTCTGTATGATTGGATTCTTCTATCTTGAGTTTCGACTGGATTAGGGTTAAGGTGAATTCGTCAAACCAAATATCTGTCATATGAATTAATCATTCGATTCAAGTCCAATGTGAAAATCTAATAAAAACTCTTTCTATCATCTTCACTCTATCATGGCCATGAGCTTAATGACTCAATCTCATAATTATCATAGGACTACTCCTCATCTACCGAGGTAGATAGATCTTCTATTAGTGCAATCCAATTCCTACAATGAACATGCTATAGTCAACATACACCTTAGAATTTTGAATGACTAGGAGATCAAATTATGGTATAGTCAAACTATAACACCCTCAAAGTAAACTATCGATACACCTCAGATCAAAGAACCATACACACCACTACAGCATCGAGTCAGTTATCAATGAGAATATAGATTTCTTTATAACTACTTGAGGTGATCATGCTCAGTGCCCTCATTCTCTAATGAGTATCTGTACTCTTGCTTCGGTGTCTCCACACCATAGACTTAAGATACATCTATCCTAAGAAAGCAATCGTATACCAACCTTCCAAATTGATCACCATCCTCGTGATGATCCTGCGGTCGAAAGTAGTTTATGAGTTAATTATAAAAATTCATATCTCAAATTTTCAACTCTTGAAAATATGAATTATCATTACCATTAACTCAAAGGATGTATCATAGATACTTTAAATATAAAATATGATAAAAAATAATTTTTTTATTAATTTATAGTTAAAATTATAAAATTATCCTTAGAAGTGTATTAAAAGTATTTATCCAATCTGACTTCTAGGGCACACATCTACCAATCCTATCAAGCTCGATGAGAATAATGAGGATCTAATCACCTATATGGATGTAATGCAAAAACCTAATTTTGAAAAATGGCTTGAGGCCATAAAATTCGAGATGGAATCCATGAAGGTCAATGATGTGTGGACATTAGTTGATCCACCTGAGGGGGTTAAACCTATTGGGTGTAAGTAGATTTTCAAGAGAAAGAGGGGTGCAAAAGGAAAGATGGAGATCTATAAAGTCCATCTTGTTGCCAAAGAGTATTGTCAATGTTATGATATTGACTATGACGAGACGTTCTCTCCTATGGCAATACTCAAATCCATTCGGATAATACTTACAATAGCTGTCCATTTGGACTATAAGATCTAGCAGATGGATGTGAAGATAGATTTTCTGAATGGATAGCTGATCAAAAAGGTGTATATAATACAACCCGAGGGGTTCACATCCATAGATGAGTCCAAGGTGTGTAAGCTTCAAAGATCCATTTATGGATTGAAGTAGACATCTTGAAGTTGGAATAAATGTTTTGATAAGGTGATTAAAACATATGGCTTCATTAAGAATGGAGAAGAGCCTCACATTTACAAGGAGGCAAATGGTCTGGCTGTGGTATTCCTTGTCTTATAAGTTGATGACATTTTCTTAATCGAGAATAATATTTCCGCACTGCAAGAAATAAAAGTATGGTTGTCATCTCAGTTCTTCATGAAGGACTTGGATGAAGCATCCAACATTCTAGGGATAAAGATCTATAGGGATAGATCTAAGAGGATGCTGTGTTATCCCAGTCCACGTACATAGAAATCATGTTGAAGAGGTTCAGGATGGAGAATTTCAAAAAAGGCCATTTTTCAATAGGCCTAAAAATTTTTCTCTAAGAAGAATTATCGGACAACTCCTAAAGAGAGAGAAAATATGAGTAGAATCTTGTATGCTTTGACAGTAGGATCTATCATGTATGCCATGATATGTATAAGATCAGATGTGGTGAAAATCATCCTAAATGGTGAAGCCATTTGCTGGAAGAGTTCCAAATAGTATACTATGACAGACTCTGTTTGTGAGGCAGAGTACATCATAACATCAGATGCTGTAAAGAAAGCTGTGACTAAAGAAGTTCATCATCGAGCTTAGAGTAGCACCCTCCCTTGATGGTCCGATCTTGCTCTATTATGATAGCACTAGTGCCATTGCTCAGGCGAAGAAACTGAAGGCACAGTAGCAGACAAAGCATATATTGTACCCCTATCATCTGATCCTGAAGATCATGGATCAAGGTAACATCAAACTTCAAAAGATCGATGGAAAGGAGAACCTCATCGACCCTTTTACTAAAGCCCTGATGATAAAGAAGTTCGACAACCATAAGTCGAAGATGGATATTAGATACTATACCGAGTGGCTTTAGGATAAGTGGAAGTTGTTGAAAATTATGTCTCAAAATCAATCTCAACCTATTGATGATTGTGCTATTTTATATTTATAAATAATTTATTATTAAATAAAATAATATTCTAGCTTTTTCATAACAAGCTCCACATCTTCTAATGAACTTCATTTATTATGATGAAGTCCTTAGGACTATTTAGTTTTGATAAAAAGAAAAATTTATTGATTAGTCCTTGGTTGTCTTCTTAACCAAGGAGTATAGAGACACTGGTATAGCATATAAATGAGATGTAAGGATACATCATCACTGAATGTGACCAACTCTAGAGCATTCTGCTATCAAGAATTGCTCTGATAGTATATGGGTATAAGTGTTCCTTAGACCTGAGATCACCCCGATGGCTTGCAAGCAACTTACTATGCTTTGGTGCTGGACTATCTGAATTTCTAATTTAGTAATGGAATGCTTTTGGGCGTAGTCAAGTACTTATGAAGTCGGTGTATGATCAAGATGGGATTGACCACTCCAAGGGTTTGGAGAAAATAAATTACTATATTTCAATTTAGTAAAATCTTGGTCAGGATAATCCATGAGATGGATTTGATATTTTGAAATATAATGTGGATAACCTAATCAGGGTTGATAATTAAACTCTGAGTCATCCTATGAGCATTAAGGTCAAGGAAATGAATTATACAGAAACTATATCCACATGGGTTTTAAGAGTGTTACTTTACACATTCGACCTATCTGACTTTCAGGTATCATTGCTAGATGGTCACTTCGATTAGTATAAAAATTTATTTCTATGATACTAGCTTAGGTTCGAATATATGAAATTATACACATAAGAGATCTCGATCTGATCGGATGGTTGATCAATGATTTAGAATCATTCTAAGGTTAAACAATCAATATGATTGATGTTTGACCTAGTGCAAGTATTGTAGGAGGATCGATTAGCAATTAGATTGCTAATTAATTTAATTTAATTAAGCCAGAGGATAGATATTAAGTCTAATTAAATATGATTTAATTAGATTTGATTTGGGCTTGATTGGATCATGTCTAATTGGTTTATTGGATGAGCCAATTGCAAGGGAGAATAAGTTCTCATTCAATTAGGACTTGTATGCACCCAACTTCTAATTTGATTAAAAATTAAATTAGATTTAAATTTAATTTAATCTAATTTAATTAAATTCTTAGTTGGACTAAGGTCATCTGTAATTGGATTGTATTAGTTTTGATTTAATTGGCTTCAAATAATAAGTTGGACCAAGTCAAAACTAGAAGTCCTAGTGTGACTAGGATTTCTCCATCTTGCACCATCTTGCTTTTCATCCCCCCCCCACCAATTTTTCTTGAAATTTTTATGGAAAATTTTATTTCTAGAGAATATCCATGCCCTTTTTATGTCTCCCATCATTTTAAAAGAAAATTAGTGGTTGAATAGGTCAAAACAAATAAGTTGTTTTGTCTCTATTGGATAGAGTTTGATACATTATCTTTTCTTATTTTTTTAAGGCACCAAACTATTTTATTTTCCTCTGATTTTTTTATGAGAAATAGAATACTTATTTGCACATATTTTATAGAGTCCACAAAAAAAAAATAAGGAGGGGACAACCAAGAGTTGGGCACCCAAATTCTTGCTCAATTTAGACCTACCTTTCTAGGTATTTGACCTTGACAAGGACTCCATCATAATTATCTATTTAAAGAAATTTAGGGCATAAGTTTTCTACAAATTTTAGATCTGAGAGAAAGATTTGGGATGTGGGAAGCTTGGGTGCAAAGAAGATTTGGGCATGGTACTTCATTGAGACACAAACTATTATGTCCTGGTGAGAGAAAAAGAAGGGAAAAGAAAGGATTCTTCTTCAGGATTTTTTCTTGATTCCTTCCTCCTCCTTTTGTGAGATTTTGAGAGGTGAATTCCTTCGCAAATCTCTTTCTTCTTCTTCTGAATATTGGAGGGTCCAAGGATTGAAGAAGGAGATTCTAGATCAGCCATCGAAGAAGGACCACCATAGTACTAGCATGCTATGCTGATTTTCTGTCATCAAATTTTGGATCTGCATCAAGATCTTATGTGGACAACCTGTAGAGGCCGGACACGTATGCTAGTTGGAGCGATGACCTCAGCCTCGGATTAGCAAGTTACGAAATCCAACTTGCAAAGGTAAAGGTGATACAATCTCCTTTCTATTATCTAGATTTGATCTAGTACTGTTTTGATGTTGATTTGATTAGCATCATCCTTTCTTGTTTTTTATTTTTAGATTTAATAGCATGCTTAAATTATATGACAAGACCCTAGATCTAGAACTTTTTTAAGTATGTTAAATAAATTAATATGATTAATTTATGGCTTCCACTATCTGATTTCTGAAAGTTTTGAAATCCATCCCTGAAATCCTAGATCTGTTTTCTTCAAGCTTAACATGCAATAAAGTCTTGGAAGCAGAACATGTGAAGTTGATTGGTGAACATTTGTATAAATATTAAGCTATAATGCTATGAAGAGGCCCTTCACCATTTGACAAACTATAGTTTGTCCTTAGTTCTTTGCTCATAGCTCATAGTTTGTAGTTCCAAGTCATTGCTCTCTCACTTGAGAATGTGGGTATCTAGTAGTGAAAATACATGAAATTCAAAGCAGTAGAACTTTGTGTCATCCATCCCATGAACACTAGTGGCATATCTATGCACCTATAAATCTAGATCCATTAACCTATTTTTTGTTGATCTCACTGCAAGGATGGAGAGAAACATTCAGCTCATTGTATATTTCATAATTGGAGGTGTTATGGTGGCTAATGCCATGATAGAGTGGGTATTAACTTGACAAAAGTGTTTGAGTCACTTGAGCAAGTGTTGTTTGGAGGTACTCCTTTACTGAGATTTATTTCTAGATTTAGAATCATCAAGTTTGGAATTTTGTTAGGATTGCTTTTATGGAAAGTGGCATAGATGCTAGTTTCAATCATATACTAGCTACCAGAAGCAAAGATTTTCGGTATTGATTCATTTTGACACCTAGGATGCTTGAGCCAAATACATGGAGCACCATATTTTGTTTTAACTCTGGGTCTACATCATGAGAAGGAAGTCTAATACTTTTGCTTGGTTCAAGAAGTTCAAAGCTTTAGACAAAAATGAGATGGGAAAAAGAATTAAGTATTTGAGGTCTAATTAATAACGAAGGAGAGTGCACCTCAAATGAGTTTGGGGAATTTACAGTATGGCACCAACAAACATATGATGGTCCTTGGCATGTCACAATAGAGTGGAGTCATTGAGCAGATGAATTGCATTGGGAAACATGATATTAGCATGTTGATCACAACTAGATTGGAGGTTTTTTTGTGAATAGAGTTCTGACAACTGCACTTGATATAAAATTTCTATGATGATATGGTCCAACAAACTTGTGAATTATTCTTTCCTTCATTTTTTGGATGTGATACTTACGTATTGATTCTTATGTATGTGAGAACCACATTAGGCTCTAGGTCCAAAATATGTATTTTTCTCAACTATTTTAATGGAAGTAAGGTTCGTAGATTATGGGATCCTAAGCCCACAAGTTGATTGTTAGTTAGAGTATATTCAATGAAGATTTTATGCAAAAAGAAAAAAAGTATTGCTTGAGCCAGAACAAAAACACATTTAAACTTGAAGCACTAAAACATGATCATAGTTAGCAAGTTGGTGTAGAAAATCAGCAAGTCAAGGATCATGAGCCAAATCTTGAAGGAGAGCATGTGCAAGAAGAATTGCAAGATGATCAAGGAAGGCTTAGAAGAACTCATAGATCTCCTAAATGGCTCAAATGACAATATCACTGCTTATAGTTGCATACTAGAAGAAGGTGAGCCATGTTCATATTATGAGGCTTGTAAGGTCATTGATGCTAGATTATGGAAGAGAAGATGGAGACCATGTACAAGAATTAAACTAGTTAGGGATATGACAAAATTATCCAAGGGGTAAAAGGCTATGTTGGCTTGATCTTTTTATTTTTTTTGAAGGAATTGTTGGTTTGATCTTCAAGTTGAAGACAAAAAAAAAAAAAAAAAAAAAAAAAAGGAGATGAAGGATTTGGGGCTAGTGAATCAAATTCTTGGGATGACAATTCTTAGAGATAAAAATAACGGCAATGTCTAGATAACTCTGAAGGGTTATATGGAAAAGGTTTTACACCACTTCAACATGCAGAATGTAAGACAATCGGTGCTCAATTTTCTCTAGTTACCAATTGTTTTTGAAAGAGTGGTAAGTTTGCACTAGGTTTAGCATTACTCAAGCAATGATAGTGGTCAGTTGTGTATGGATAATCCAGATGGAGATCATTGGAATGTTATGAAGTGGATCCTTTAGCATTTGAGGGGTACTAGTGGCTGGTATTACTATTTGCTATACTAGTCGCAATTTCGAGCTGGTTGGACAGTGGATGTAGATTTTGCTGGTGATAGAGTTGAAGGCATTCTACCACAAGCTATGTTTACTTTCTAGGTATGAGGTGCAGTGAGTTGAATGTCTAAGCCATAGTCTGTTAATACTCTTTCTTGTCCAAAAGTTGAGTTCATGATAACCGTACATGCAAAAGTTATTCCGTTCAAGAGGTTGCTTGGAGAGCTACATAAAAAGAAGAAAATTGTATTGATCTAATGAGATTGTCAGAATGCACTATACTTGTTGAGAAATATAGTGTTTCATGCGAGGATGAAGCATATAGATGTCTAGCATCATTTGTTCGACATGTTGCAGAGGACATCATGGTCTTTTTGTAGAAGATCCATGCTGACGGTAATATGGTTGACATACTAAGTCCGTCATTAAGAGAAGTTTGCTTGGAAGCTTCTCTTGGGCTGGTGCTTAGCTGATGATTGATGAGATTGGGCTGTGGTCTTTTGATACTCTTGGTGTTTGATCTGTTCCAACAAATGCTGAAGCGTCTTCAAGTAGAAGATTTTTTCTTCTTTGTTCTTTTTTTCTTTTTTTTTAAGATTAATGTTGGGCATGAAGACTGAGAAAATTCTCCCTCTTAACCGTGTAATATAATTTGAGAAAGAGAGGGAGACCCCATTCCTTCTCATAGGCTTCCCGGTCTCCCATGTTTTGCACTTCTATACATTTAGGAATTGAGTGCTGGGTTGGTCTATAAATAGTGGGATTGCGGGGAGGTGCCCATTAATAGAAGAGAGATTTCTCGGGGTCTGGCATGTTGAGGAGTTTAGCTACAACGGCTTTCAGGCTAAATTAAACCTAGAATTAGAGAATAGATACTACCAACGACCTGCTATCTTTAGCTTTATAATCAAGGAGCATTATTAATATTTGAGCACCCGTCCTCTTTATTTTTGCAGCCTTCTCTATTTTATTCCTTCTTGTACTTTGTAATCCTCTCTAAATTAATTCAAAAGACTTGAGACCTTGCTCTATTATGAGGATTTGTGGTGCTCCCAAGCCTTGAAAGACCACGGAAGGAGTCAAGGGGTTGGTTCCGGAGATTCCAGGAGCTTAGTTGGTGCTTCAGAAATCTGGGACATAAGGTGAAGCAAGAAACAAAAGTCGGAGAATCAAAATTATAGAAAGAAGATTTTCTGTAGGTTAGCCGACTCAGTCCAAAACTATATCAGCTAAGTCTCAGTGCACAGGCAAAATAGAGAGCTGCGCGTTCGGGACTACTAGCATGGTACAGAATTAGACCGGCTCAGTTTCAGACTGAGCCAACCCAGTGGAACTTAGCCGGCTCAGTGCTGAAACTGAGCCGACTCAGTGCGCGGGCAAAGTTACGCGAGGGTCTATTTTGGACTAGGGTCTGAGTTGATCCTAGGGTTCTTAAGACCTAGTTTGAGAGGTCTTAAGAGGGCTAATTCATGTATGGATCGGATCTAAATCCACAGGATGAGAGCATGGGAGACATGGCTGTATATGGGCTCGATGAGTGCTTTCACGTATTGGGTTAGCTGGAGAGTTTTTTGGTCGGACCTAATAGCTATGTATAAATATATATGTTGTATTAGGATTTCAAGCAGCTGTGGAATACAGACCTTTTCTCCCTCAACTCTCTTCTTCTCTTCTCTCTAGAATTGCCGCCCTAGGATTCTTGAAGAAGCCCTAGAGAAGTGGGGCATCTTCCTCAAGCCCAAGGAGAGAGGCGTCTCATCATAGATCCAGGTGAAGGATCGGTGGTTTGCTGCCCATAAAAAACATCACAGGTTTCTTCAAATCCGTGCTAAAGATTAGGAGCTTCTGCAATATGGTATCGGAGCTTGTGATGCCAAGGATGATTGGCATTCGAGCGATATCATGGAATATCAATTGGTATCAGGGAGAGGTGATGCCAGTTGGTGCGCCAATATTTGGTATCAGAGCTTGATGGTGCATGGAAGGGAAGGAGAAGTCGTACAAGGTGAAATCAAAAATCTGCACAAGGATTCCATGGTATATCTCAAATCTATCTTTGTTATTGCTATGGTTTGGCCAACCGAGAGCAGCGAGTTGAAGATGGAGGTTGAGAAGATTAACGGAAAGGAATTTTCTCGGGGTGGAAGGATTTGGTGCATGATTTGCTGATCGATCTTGGTGAAAATGTCGGGATGTATGACGATTATATGATAGGCAGGGAGCACTAGAGTGCTGCAGTAGTGCTTCCCTGAAGATGAAGGGCTGAGAGAGGCTCGGCGATACAACAGCTGAGGAAGGTATCTCAGGAGAGAGCATCAAGATTCTCTAAGAAGATGGGCAGTGTCGGGCTATTGAAGAGAGGTTTTCCAAAGGATAATGGTCGAAGCAAGGCTGAAGAAGTGACTATACGTCCTTCGATGTCTAGAAGGTGGGGAAGTAGTTGAAGATGTATTCAGTGGTTCGACTAAAGTATGGATTTACGAAGCCTTGGAAGTGATGGAGATGGATGATCCATAGAGGTCCAACAAGTTAGGGCTGGGCGACTGTAGAGTAGTGCAGAGATAAGTCAGAGAGTGCTGGAGTGCTGTAGGAGCGCTTTCCTAGAGGCACGGAGCTGAGAGAGGCTTGGTGGTGCAGCAGTCAAAGAGTGTATCTCAGTAGAGAGTGTCAGTGGTATCTTAGAAAGATCGAGTGTAGATCTCAGGGAGAGCCAGGGGGTCTCAAGAGTGCCAGGATAGTCTCAAGTAGATAAGTATCATGGTTAGATTCTTCTATAGAGCATCAAGAGAGTCATGATTCAAGTGGAGGATCGTTTTCGGGCACAACTGAAGCATTGGCTTGTGTTAGGGGCAGAAGAGAAGGACTTAGGGTGGAATTTTTCTGGTTCAGTCATTAGATTCAAAAAGAGTTGGATTAGATCTTGGATTTTGAGGTGCCACGATTACGGGGTATCCGAGATGGCTCGAAGGGGTCCATGAGCCGAGGTTCGAAGGGACAGCAACGGTGTTCGAGGTGCAGCAGCAGGCTCAGCAGTGTAGCATTGAGTGGTTGACCTCGAGGAACTCGATGATAGAGTCGGCTTCTGAGGCATCAGGTGGACTTCGGATATAGGTGGAGCTTCGGAGAGGTGGCTTCATAATTGGAGAGGAATTTGACATGAGTTCAGAGCAGAGGGATGTGGGAGGATCGATATCCTAGCACCAGCATCGGTGATGCATAGTTCCAAGTGGAGAGGCATATGCAGGAAGATAGGCATAGTTTTGAGGAGACCATGTCAGGGCTTGCAGTAAGTGCCAGTATAGAAACGTTGCGGGTTCTCTACGGAAGTCTAAAAAAAGTGATGTAGCTACTAAGCAGAAGGGATCCTACAATTTCAGGATGGTGCAGAGGTGCAAGCTAAGGTCTTCAGCGGTAGAGGCAGTCATCCAAATGGCCTCAAAAGTGCACAACAGCTGAAGAAGATTGACGGAGGCGATGATTGCATAAGGGGCTGTCGAGTGTGCAGGGATAATGGGATCGTGCAGGAGGTCATTGCCGAGAGGTTTGCCAAAACTTGGGAGCACCAAGGTGGAGATTGTGAGGATTTGTGGTGCTCCCAAGCCTTGGAAGGAGTTAGAGGGTTGGCTTCGGAGATTTTAGAAGCTTAGTTGGTGCTTCAAAGACTTGGGACATAAGGTGAAGCAACGAACCAAAGCCGGAGAATAAAGACCGTAGAAAGATGATTTTCTATAGGTTAGCCGGCTCAGTCCAAAACTAGATCGACTAAGTCTCAGTGCATAGACAAAATAGAGAGCTGTGCATTTGGGACTGCTGGCATGGCACAGAACTGGACTGGCTCAGTTTCAAATTGAGCCGACCCAGTGGAACTTAGCCGGCTCAGTGTTGAGATTAAGCTGGCTCAGTGCATGGGCAGAGTTATGCAAGGGTCTATTTTGGACTAGAGTCTAGGTTGATCCTAAGGATCTTAATGCCTAGTTTGAGAGGTCTTAAGGGGGCTAATTCATGTATGGATCGGGTCTAGATTCGAAGGATGAGAGCATGGGAGACATGGGTGTACATGGGCTCGGTGAGTGCTTTCATGTATTGGGTTAGTCGGGGAGTTTTTTGGTCAAGCCTAATGGCTATGTATAAATACATAGGTTGTATTAGGATTTCAAGCGACTATGGAATATAGATCTTTTCTCCCTCAACTTTCTTCTTCTCTTCTCTCTAGAATTGTCACCCTAGGGTTCTTGAAGAAGCCCTGGAGAAGGAGGGCATCTCCCTCAAGCCTAGGGAGGGAGGTGCCCCATCATAGATCAAGGTGGAGGATCGGTGGTTTGCTGCCTGTTGGGGATAAACTCCGCTCCCGCTGAAGTCCAGTCTGATACTTAACCTAATGTAACTGGTAATCATAGAAGAGCTTCGATCGAGAATTTTTCCTCCAGCAGTCGAACTTCTTTCGGACTCCTCCAACGATCGAACTCTTTCCGGAGCGCTCCAGCAGCAAAACTCCTTCCAGACTCCTCCAGCGATCGAACTCCTTTTGGACTCCTCCAACGGTCGAACTCCTCAAGTCATCCAGGAAGGTCTTTGCACGACACCGATCTCGTACACGGCATGAACCAACCCACACCCGGATTATCTTAGAGGAGTTCAAACTCCTCTAGAATTGATACAGCTCAAAGGTCATCACCAACCGATGCCCATCCCTCCAAACATTATCTATCAAATCTCAAATGGACTGACACCTCACGACAATAAATACTATCTTTCATAACAAACTCCATATGGCCCTGAGTGGCCCACTACTCGATAGTTACGGCTGTCATAATCAGTTTGTTACAGGTTCTGTCTATAAAAGGGATCCTCCATATATGTTTTTTCTAGGCTCTTTTCTTCCTCTCAAAAATTCTGCAACTTTCTTGACTGAGCACTCCATTTCTGTTGGCTAAAAAAGCTAACTTGATTGTTGGAGGATCTTGCCAAAGCCACCACCCTGAGCTCTGGACCAGACTTATTTTGCCAATCACCGACGACGACCTCATCTTCTCTGACTCTAGCACTTCTCTGACGGCAACTAGATTTCGCACCAACAGGATTGGCGCTAGAAGGAGGGCACTCTGTTCCTAAGGATCTCTTGTTCTTAAAGGAGTGCTCAGCAGTGATCTCTCTTCTTCCTCTCTAGAGTTCTTTCCAAAAAAAATGCCTTCCAAGAAAGCTTCGATCCGACGGTCAATGGCCTCTGCAGCTAGATCCTGTCCAAATCTATCCACTCCCACTTCAGCTCCGGCAACTAAAGCTCCACCTATAGCCATGGTGAATGTAGAGCAATTCAACCTACTGGTCCAGCAGATTCACGGGCTTGCAAAGGTAGTGCAGGCCATGCATCGGTAGGCTTCAATGCCGAATCGATCGAAGCAGGCTTCTCCGAAGCCCCATGATCCGATCTGAGGATGGTCGACTTAGGCTAGCCAGTCGGTGACCTCTGAAAAAGGGAAGCAGAGGGTGGAGAGCCCTTGCTTTGATCATGATTTGACTTCGGGGGGAGTTTTGCCTCCGTTCTACAAGAAAATCTTGGAGATCAACGATCGTGAAGATCTCCTAAATCAAAGGCTCTAAAAAATGAGCCAACGAATCGAAGAACTCCATCATGCTCCCTCCTCTCATGGTAATGATATTTGCACTGATCTTTCTTTTTCTTAGAAGATTATGCAGGAACCAATCCCGCCGAACTTCAAGCTCCCATAGTTTGAGAGTTACAATGGGACCACCGATCCAGTCGACCACCTAGAGGTCTTTCGAATAATGATGCTGCTCCATGGCGTGCTAGATGTCATTTTGTGTCGGGCTTTCTCATCCATCCTCAAGGGAGCTATCAGAAATTGGTACTTGACACTTAAGTCGAGTACAATCTTTTTTTTCGATCAAATGAGCCATCAGTTTGTGGCTTATTTCGCTAGCAGCCGACGTCCCCATCAAGGTTTGGATTTTCTTATGAATATCAAGCAGAAGGAGGGAGAATCTATTCGAACTTATGTCATCTGGTTTAATGCTGCTGCATTGAAGGTCCGAAACCTGGACCAGTCTATTGCAATGACCGCACTCAAGGGCGGCCTTCAGAAAAATGATTTGCTATTCTCTTTGGAGAAGAAGTACCCTAAGGATTTTGCATATATGCTGGCCTGGGCTGAAGGTTATGCCCGAGCTGAAGAGGCCTTTAAGGCCAGGGATAATGAAGCCACCTAAGAGCAGCAGGCAGGTGAACCAAATGTGCCCACGGCTATAGAGAAACCAAGCAGAGCTCGACCACACTCTCGGATCCCTACCCGGGCCTAGAGGTAAAGAAACCCGGATAGAAAGGCTCGATGGAGCTCTTCCATCAAAAAATTTCACAACTACATCCCTCTCAATGCTCCAAAAATCTAAATACTGATGGAGATCAGGGATCAACTACCGAGATCAGAAAGGATTCGCACTCACCTAGCAAGTTCTACCTCTACCATCATGATTATGGTTACGATATGGAAGAGTGCATCCATCTCTAAGATGAGATCGAGGAGCTCATTAGTTCCTATGATGTCGACCAGAAGGATGAGAGGATCGATCAAGAGCATCCCCACCATCAGAACCACCGAGGGGCGAGGAGCAGCGAGAAGATCGACCCCCAATCAGCATCATTAATACCATCTTTGGGAGACTTCGATGAGGGAAGGCTAGTAGGTTAGCCGAGCCTGGAAAGAGGCGAAGAACTGAAGAGCCCATCGCTTTCATCGACGAGGATGCTCAAAAAATCTAGTTCCCTCACAATGACGCAGTTGTAATCTCTTTGAATGTTGCTGATTGTGATGTATGCCGCATTTTGGTAGATAATAAAAGTTATGCTGACGTTCTGTACTATGATGCTTTCTTTAAAATATCCATACCCGATAATCATCTAGAACCCATGAGCTCTCCGTTGGTCGGCTTCACTGACACGTTGTGCCAGTGGAGGGAATGATAACTCTAGTCGTGACTGCAGGATAGTATCCAAAGTAGGCCAAGATGTGGATCGACTTTTTGGTGATAAAATCCCCCTCCGCTTATAATGCAATCCTCGATCGAACTGGTCTAAATGCACTACGAGCCGTATTGTTGACCTATTACCTGAAAATAAAATTTCCAACAAGCAGCGGAATAGGTAAAATTAGAGGCGTCAACATTAGCGATGAACGTTACAAGAACTCAGGACATTGCGTATCGACTGCCTACTTCCAGTCGCCTCGACGTTACGAGTATTGAATGATTCGCGCAGATTGACCTATGCGATAGTGAACCCCTACGGGCAGTTGACGCCTAGGAAGTGATGCTTGTGCCGCGAGTGACCTTGCGTTACTAGAGAATGGGATGGAGCCATAGAAGATCTTGTGACCGTTCCCTGAATGATGGAAATGTGGAGCATATGGTGCAGATTGGCTCCAATCTGGAAGATGAAGTTCGGGAGCAGCTCATTGCCTTTTTATGAAGGAATGCCGACGTCTTCACTTAGATTCTGGTGGATATGTTTGAGATTGATGCCGAGGTTATGGAACATTGGCTGGCCGTTGATCTCAAGCATCGACCAGTGAAAGAAAGAGTTCGGGTCATGCACCAAAAAGACAGAAGGCAATAGCAGAAGAAGTCAACAAGCTTCTCAATGTCGAATTTATTCGAAAAATTAGCTCTCCGACTTGGGTCTCTAACATGGTCCTGGTCAAGAAGGCCAACGGCAAGTGGAAGATGTGTATAGACTTCGAAAAGATGAACAAAGCCTATCTAAAAGATAGCTATCTCTATCCAGGATTGATCAGCTGGTAGATGCAACCTCGGACCACGAGCTTCTTACTTTCATGGACGTCTTTTTCGGCTATAACCAAATACGGATGGCATCGGAGGACAAGGAGAAAACTACTTTTGTTACTGATCGTGGTCTTTACTATTATAGGATTATGCCTTTTGGACTCAAGAATGCAGGGGCAACATACCAATGCCTAGTCAACAAGATCTTCAAGAAGTAGATTGGCCGCAACATGGAGGTGTATGTGGATGATGAAGAAAAAATTCTGATTTTTCAGATCAGGTTCGTTCAGATCTAATCGGATCAAGAGATATATTTCAAAATTTTTTCTCTTTGATCCAGATCAGATCTAAGATATTTTAGATCTGATCTTTATTATTTTAATAATTAAAATAAATTTAGATAAATTAAATCAAATTTAATTTATCTTAACATAGGATAATCCTATTATCCGTTGATGATCCTGTAAGCAGTGGAAGGTTCTAGATCTAGCCACGCAAGTGCCTAGCCTCTACCGGTATCCACTTGGACTAGAGCTGGAGATCCTCTTCTTCTCTATCACATCTTCAAAAATTAGATCTAGATCTGATTTGGAGGATCTTCAAAATACCTATCAAAGATCAACAGTTGTCCTTTGCAGCAGCGCAACCTTCTAGCATTCAGTCGCCTTTCTCTGGTCTGGATTGCACCAACTAAGATCCCAAACTCCTTTGGGCATGGAGAGGAGAGAGAGAAGGTGGACTTGGCATGGAGGAGGAGAAGGGAGGAAGCCTTGGGGCATGGAGAACTCTTTTCTCAGATAGATACTCTGAGTTGGGCGTAGGGTCCTATTTATAGACTTTGCATGATCCAACTCCTCTTTCTTCTCAATCAATCACAACCCTTTGTGAAATTAGATCTAAATCTGATTGGTGAAAATAGAGTCTCTTGAATTCCTCCTTAGATGGTGCCTAAGACCAGTCAAACTTGGTTTTTAGGATAAGTCTAATCAAAATCCAAAAAGGAGATGGAGTCCCTATCCAACAGGGACTCCTAGGCGCCTCCAGCTTGGGCGCACGCCACCCTATCCAACAGGGACTCCTGGGTGCCTCCAGCTTGGGCACACGTCAAGGGTGGCGTGCGCCCTCCTCCTTGTTAGGTTCTAGCAGAAGGACAAGCCCCCACCAGCTCTCCAATAGGTGCATGATACGTGGACAGAAGTCAAAGTATCAATAGTCAATATTTGACCAATCAAAGGTCAACTTTTGATCAAAGTCAAAGGACAAAAAATTGGTAGGTGACCAAAAATGATAGGTATTGTCTTATAAAATAAGACAATCCTTTTCTGACCTAAACAATCTCCAGTCAGACCAGGTGAAGGCCTCTAATCGAGCACAAACTCCTTTGGCTCAGTCAGGATAACTATTTATGATAGTAAAAGAAGAACATTAGGTTCAATCGAATGCTAGAACGATTTTCTTGAACCTAATTAAATCTCATTCAGATCAATTGAACTAGATCAGTTCAATTGATGATCACCAGATTCAAACCCTTGTTTGTGTGACCCAGTTAGGTTCAGTTCCGTATGGTAATGGGATATGTCATGATCTCTATCATCGACGTCATCGAAACTCCTTTCGATGGATCAGAACTCTTCTGATTCGAAT
This sequence comes from Cocos nucifera, assembly GCA_006176705.1. Classification (NCBI taxonomy): domain Eukaryota; kingdom Viridiplantae; phylum Streptophyta; class Magnoliopsida; order Arecales; family Arecaceae; genus Cocos; species Cocos nucifera. The sequence goes on from QRFJ01000620.1 coordinate 190,250, forward strand.
AGCTAGAATGATCAATCATCTAAATCATTCTAATTGCTCCCAAAATCCACCAGTGACACCTAGCAGTATATGGTGGCAACCCATCAGAGCTGAATGCGAATCTCTTGGTGCAGCTACCTGTGTGATTAAGTTCTTCTATCTTGAGCCCCGATCAGATTAGGGTTTAGGTGAACTCGTCAAACCCTAGTCTCTGTCATATAATGTAATCATTCGATTCAAGTCCGATGTGAAAACCTAAATAGAAACTCTTTCTATTATTTCACTCTGCCATGGCCATGGGCTTCTGGACTTGATTCTCATGATCATCATAGGGCTGCTCCTCTACCACCGAGGTAGATAGATTCCATCTTGATGCAATCCAGTTCCAACAATGAACATGCTATAGTCAAGATACACCTCAAGGTTTTGAATGGCTAGGAGATCGAGTTATGGTATAGTCAAACTAGAACACCCTCAAGATGAACTATCGATGCACCTCAGATCAAAAAATCAGACACACCACTGCAGCATCGAGTCAGTCATTGACGAGAACGTAGACTTCCTAATGACTACTCGAGGTGGTCATGCTCAGTGCCCTCATTCTCTATCGAGTATCTATACTCTCACTTCGGTGTCTCCACACCATAGACTCAAGACTCATCTACTAAAAAAAAGTGATTATACACCAATCTTCCGGATCAATCACCATCCTCGTGATAATCCTATGGTCGGAAGCATTTTATGAGTTAATAATGATTATTCATGTCTTAAATTTTTAACTTTTGAAAATATGAATTATCATTATCATTAACTCAAAGAATGTATCACAGACACTAAATATACATATGTGATAGAAAATAACCTATTTTATTGATTTTAGTCAAAATTATAATTTTGCCCCTAGAAGTGTATTACAAGTGTCAGCCAATTCTGGCTTCTAGGGCACATATATCTAACAATCTTCCACTTGTCGTAAAGCCAATTGGCTATAAGTCTAAGTTCTATCTTCTCAAGGTGAGCTTCGATCTTTTGCTGGCCTAACGGCTTTGTAAGTGGGTCTACCACATTATCTACAGAGTCGACTCTCTTGACCTCAATGTAACCCTTCTCGAGGTAATCCCAGATGAGGTGGTATCGCCGCTCAATGTGCTTGGATTTCTGATGCGATCTTGGCTTCTTAACAAGGGCTATGGTGCTATTATTATCGCAGTATAGAGGAATGGCATCTGATGGCATTACTTCGATTTCTACAGCAAACTTCTTGTACCAGAATGCTTTCTTCGTAGCCTCTGATGTAGCGATATATTTTGCTTCCATGGTGGAATCTGCTATCATGGTTTGCTTGAAACTCTTTAAGCTAACAGCACCATCATTGCACATAAATAGACTCTAGATGTTGACTTTCGATCATCTACATCAGACATAAAAGCTGAGTCTGTATATCCCTAGACTTGGAATTCTCCATTACCAAAGACCAACATCATATTCTTAGTTTTTCTCAAGTACTTAAGAATATATTTCACAGAAATCCAGTGTTCTTCATCTGGATTTAACTGATATTTGCTTGTGACACTCACAGCATTGGCTATATCAGGTCGTGTACATATTATGGCATACATGAGGCTCCCTATCGTAGAAGCATAAGGGATCTTGCTCATGCGTTCTATTTCTTCAGGTGTGCTAGAGCACATCTTCTTGGAAAGATGAATACCCATGTCTGAAGGGTATTAATCCTCTCAGAGTTTTCCATACTAAACCTCTTTAGTACTTCCTCTTTGTACATCTTCTGTGAAAGTCCTAGCATCCTATTCGGTCTATCCCTATAGACCTTAATTCCTAGAATAAAGGATGCTTCACCTAGGTCTTTCATGGAGAATTCCTTGGACAACCATATTTTGACTGTCGTCAACATGGGAATATCATTCCCAATAAGGAGGATGTCATCCACGTACAATACGAGGAAGATAACAGCGCTCCCACTGACCTTTTTGAAGATACACAGTTTCTCTTTGTTTTTGATGAAACCAAACTTTTTGATCACATCATTGAAACAAGTGTTCCAGCTTCGAGATGCTTGCTTAAATCCATATATGGACCTTTGCAGCTTGCAAACCTTGTGATCAGTATCACTGGATGTGAAACCTAACGACTGTTCCATATAGATATCTTCCTCAAGATATCCATTCAAGAATGCCATTTTCACATCCATTTGCCATATTTCATAATTGAAATAGGCTGCAACGGCAAGCAAGGTGCGGATGGATTTTAGCATATCCACTGGGGAAAAGGTATCCTGATAGTCAATGCCTTCACATTGACTATAATCTTTTGCCACTAGTCTAGCCTTGAATGTCTCCACATTCCCATCTGCACCAATCTTTCTCTTGAAGATCCATTTACACCCAATAGATACTATACCTTCTGGTGGATCTACCAAGATCCAAACTTGGTTCAAGTGCATCGAGTCAATTTCTGACTGCATTACCTCTAGCCATTTCTCGGAGTCGATATCTGATATCGCCTCATTGTAGGTTTTGGGATCATCACCATGAGCACCATTACCTACGAGGAACATTTTCTCTACTTCCTCTAAAATAATACCTAAGTATCTTTCAGGAGGATGGGAAACTCTTTCCAATCTACAAGGTGGAGGAGGGAGTATTCTTATTGGCTCAACCTGATTTGGTTCCAATTGGTCCTTAGCTCATTGTACTTATGAGACTTTCTCATCAAGCTTAATCTGCTTTTCAATGCCGCTATCTTGAATAAACTATTTTTCAAGAAAGATGGCATGTCGACCTCATAATCACATTGTGGTCTTCTGCAATGTAGAAATAGTATCCTAATGACTCATTAGGATATCCTATGAATCAAGCTCTAAAGGACCTAAACTTTAACTTGTCCGCTTGTTGTCTTTTGACTTGAGTCGGACAACCCCAAATTCTGAGATGACTCAGACTTGGTTTCTTACCATGCCATATCTCATACGGTGTGGTAGGAATGATTTTAAAGAAAATCCTATTTAGTAGATAAATTGAAGTTAACAATGAATGTCCCCAAAGAAAATCAAGGAGGTCTGTGAAGCTCATAATGGATCGGACCATATCCAATAGAGTCCAATTTCTCCATTCTGAAACCTCGTTGAGTTGAGGTGTTTCTAGTGGAGTCCATTGAGAGACTACGCCATTTTCCTTGAGATAGTCTAGGAATTTTTGGCTAAGGTATTCAGCTCCTCGATCTGATCGAAGAATCTTAATAGATTTTTTAGTTTATTTTTCTACTTCATGTCTGAATTCTTTAAACTTTTCAAAAGCTTCAGACTTGTGTCTCATAAGATACACATACCCATACCTAGACAGATCATCGGTAAAGATAATGAAGTAGACAAAATTACCTCTAGTCGATGCATCAAATGGGCCGCACACATCAGTATGTACTAGGGCAAGGAGATCTATGGCCCTTTCCTCATGTCCTACAAAAGGAAGTTTAGTCATTTTGCCTTAAAGACAAGATTCACAAGTTGGATGTGACTCGAAAGTCAAAGGACTCAATAGCCTATTTTTCTCCAATTTGTTGATCCTATCTTCTGCTATATGACCTAATCTCAGGTGCCATAGATACCTGTCATTTGGACTATCCCTAGGTCGTTTGGCATTCATGTTTTGCTTGATAGTTAGAATAGATACATCAATATGTAGCTGATAAAGATCATTAATAAGGAAACCATTTGCAATTTTATTTCTTTCATAAAGAATGTTACAATGGTCCTTAAAGAAGGTAATCACATAGCCTTCTAGTGCTAAGCGTGAAACAGAAATCAAATTCTTGCTAGCTGCAGGCACATAATAATAGTCTTTCAAAACTAAGTCTAAACCAGATGGTAATCGAAGAGGGTATGTTCCCACAGCTACTGTAGCAACTCTTGCTCTATTACCGATGCGTAGGATCATGTCTCCATCCTCAACCTCCTGCTATCCTCAAGATCCTGCATGAAAGTGCACAGATGAGCACTAGAACCAGAGTCAAGCATCCAACTGGATGCAGAAGAAGTCGTAAGGTTAGACTCAATAAGGAGCATACCTCCAGAAGGATCTTCCTTTTTGTTCTTCAGGGTGGCCAGGTAACTAAGGCAGTTCCGCTTCCAAAGGTCATCGCTGTTGCAATGGAAACTCTTTCTTTTGGCAGCGGCTTTCATCTTCGGCTCTGCCTTCTTCTTCTTTTCTCCTTCCATCTTTTGCTTTTTCGTAGACTTCTTTTTCATTCTAAAAGACTTTCTTTTGAAAGAAATCCATTCTATAGCAAGAACTGAGCTTTTAGAACCTTTCATAGAAAGCTCGGCGATGACCAGCATGTTCATTAATTTAGCCAAGAAATTTTAAAGTTTATGCATGTAGTAATTCATGATGAATTACCCATATGCATCAATCAAGGATTGCAGAATAACATCGTTCTGTAGATCCAAGTCTAACTTCACACCGAGCTTCTCAAGCTCTTCCAAGTCCTTGATCATCATCAAACAGTGATCTTAGACTGACTGTCCATCATGCATCTTAGCCTTAAAAAGTCATTTCATGACTTGATACTTGGCTGCATGACTCTGTTCACCAAACATCTCCTGCAGCTGAGCCAACATTTGACGAGCAGTCCCGATATCTTCATGTTGGGTGCTGGAGCTCATCAGACATCGAGCCCAACATGTAATATCTGGCCTTATTATCTTCGTCTATCCATTTTTCTAGAGATGCTCTTTGTTCAATGGATGGATGGGCTGGTAAGATGGGAGGATCCTGATCCAATACATGATTAACTTCTCGGAACCCAAAACTATTTTATAGTTTCTGAGCTAATCTTTATAATTGGGTCCAATCAGTCTATGTGTGTCCAGGATACGTGCCAATGGGTTGGACGTAGATATTTTTCTGTAGAGAGTCAAAGATTCTAGTTAAATACTATAATTATGACTTGATCAATTTATTTAAAAATTTTATTTTTAAACAAATTAGCTTCCACTATTTTCTCGAATCCCTATACTTTCTCTGTAGATATGCGAAAATCTCTACGATTAATAATTTCTAGTGGGTGGTGCGGTCTCATCAACTAACTCATCACCTCACCTAACAGTGATTGGTGATGGGTTAGCTAATGAGTGAACAACTCTTGTTCAATGATTCTCTAATCATGGTGCATCCAAACTTGGTCTCTAATTCATGAATCTCACTATATTCGAAATATTGATCCACTCCTTAGTTAAGTCAGATCCACCATTTGCACAGACTGAATTTCTAATTGAGTCTCTCACCGTATCTAGAATATTGAGTCCAACTCATCCTCCAGCCCATAGCATCTAATGCCTAATAGACATGGTTACGTCTTTTCGGTGCAACTGAGCCACTGTATCTAGCCGAGAACAATCAACCTCAGAAAGAGCCCGCACATCTACAATGATGGAAGACCTCAAACTTAATCTTTTCTTAGAAAGAATTGATTCAGATCTCATTAAACTAGACTTGTCATAGTCATAAAAATTATAACTAACCTAGCGGCATGGGTTAGCTCAGATTATTGACCACCTCAAATTAGAACTGTGTCAATATTTATGGCCAGATAAGTGAGATCGATGGAAGGGATATGCCATTAACTCGTACAAGAATGCATTCAGGTCGAGTAGCTCCCAATTAAAAATTAGTCAGCCGTATGTGCCAAACTTACCTTAGACACCAAATTGTTGAGTCAAAACTAATTGGGTTAGCCTACAATCCAGACTTTAACCTCTGAGCCTAATTAGGTCTTGCTTGATTGTGACTCGATCTTGACCCAGACTTAATCCTATTTGGCTGGTCAATTTAAGCATTGTTGATCCCATCTAATCAACTCTTGATTCAGTTTGATCAACCGCTTAGACCTAATTGAGCTACCTAAGTTCGAACCCAGTATTATGAATATGTCTTAGATCTAAAATTTTTAATTTTAGACCTAATTAATATTCTATAATCTTAATTTTTAATTAAGTAGGATTCATAAATAAAATATGCATAATAAATCCTAGGGTTTCAGGATCTAGGATTTTGCAAAAAGTAAGTTTTGGATTTTTGATTAAGGACGAACATGCAGTACCCCTACACGTCATAAGAACACCCCATCAGATGGAAGGAGAGACCCTTTAAACCCTTTTTCATTCTTATGACCGGATGGCCAAGAGGAATGCCTTAATCAGAAACATGTAATACTACAAAACAGTTTTAGATCTATATCATATATCTCATATACAAATTAGATCTAATCATGGCATATTTTGCATACATCTTATGTATCTAATCATGCATATTTTCATATCTAAATTATCTCATAATAATCTAAAAAATTAGATTTAAATTAATCTTATCAAAATAAACTCTAATCTAGACAACTATGTAGAACTATTCTACAACTAGTCTAGACATGGATCAATCATATCTCATATGATGTTTAAAATTAAATAATTTTTATTTACTATTTTTTAGATATTATTATAATAATTATAATATCAAAAAATAATAAATAAATAGATCTAAAATATGATTTAATTAAATTAAATTATAAACATGCAAGACTATTCTATAGAACTATTCTATTTAGAGCTAGTCATGCATATTTTCTAATCTTAGATCTAAATCATTTAATTTTAATTTTTTTCTGATTTTAGATCTGATCACATCTCATATGACATCAGAGATCACTTATTTTTTAAATAAAATAAATTTAAAATTAGTCTAAAGTGTTTAGATCTGATCACATCTCATGTGATATCTGAGATCACTTATTTTTTAAATAAAATAAATTTAAAATCATATCTAAAAACTTTAGAACCATGGCTTTGATACTAGTTGAAGAAAAAATTCTGATTTTTTGAACCAGATTCGTTCAAATCTGATAAGATCAAATGGTATATTTCAAAATTTTTTCTCTTTGATCCAGATCAGATCTAAGATATTTTAGATTTGATCTTTATTATTTTAATAATTAAAATAAATTTAGATAAATTAAATTAAATTAAATTTATCTTAATGTAGGGTAATCCTATTACCCATTGATGATCCTGTAAGCAGAGGAAGGTTCTGAATCTAGCCACGTAAGTGTCTGGCCTCTATCGATATCCACTCAGGCTGAATCTGGAGATCTTCTTATTCTCTATCACATCTCAAAAAATTAGATCTAGATCTGATTTGGAGGATCTTCAAAACATCTTTCGAAGATCAGCAGTTATCCTTTGCAACAGTGCAGCCTTCTAGCTTTCAGTTGCCTTTCTCTCATCTGGATTGCACGAACTAAGATCCCAAACTCCTTTGGGCATGGAGAGGAGAGGGAGAAGGTGGACTTGGCATGGAGGAGGAGAAGAGAGGAAGCCTTGGGGCATGGAGAACTCTTTTCTCAGATAGATACTCTGAGTTGGGTGCAGGGTCTTATTTATAGACTATGCGTGATCCAACTCCTCTTCTTCCCAACTAATCACAATCCTTTATGAAATTAGATCTAAATTTGATTGGTGGGAATAGAGTCCCTTGGATTCCTCCTTAGATGGTGCCTAAGATCATCCTTAGTGGCGGCTAAACTTGGTCAAAGTCTTAGGAGAAGGATCTAACCGAGTTTGAATCCAAAAGGAGATGGAGTCCCTATCCAACAGGGACTCCTAGGTGCCTCCAGCTTGGGCACACGCTAAGGGTGGCATGCACCCTCCTCCTTGCCAGGTTCTAGACAAGCCCCCACCAGCTCTCCAATAGGTGCGTGACATGTGGATAGAAGTCAAAGTATCAATGGTCAATATTTGACCAGTCAAAGATCAACTTTTGACCAAAGTCAAAGAACGAAAAATGGTAGGTGACCAAAAATGGCAAGTATTGTCTTACAAAATAAGACCACCCTTTTCTGACCTGGACAGTCTCTAGTCAGACCAGGTGAGGGCCTCTGATTGAGCACAAACTTTTTTGGCTCAATCAGGACAACTATTTATGATAGTAAAAGAAGAATGTTAGGTTCAATCGAGTGCTAGCACGATTTTCTTGAATCTAATTGAATCTCATTCAAATCAATTGAACTGGATCAGTTCAATTGATGATCATCAGATTCAAACCCCTGTTTGTGTGACCCAGTTAGGTTCAGTTCTGTATGGTAATAGGATATGTCATGATCTCTATCACCAACATCATCGAAACTTCTTTCGATGGATCAAAACTCTTCTGATTAGAACAGCTAGAATGATCGATCATCTAAATCATTCTAATTGCTTCCAAAATCCACCAGTAACATCTAGCAGTATATGGTGGCAACCCATCAGAGCTGAATGCGAACCTCTTGGTGTAGCTATCTGTGTGATTAAGTTCTTCTATCTTGAGCCCCGATCAGATTAGGGTTTAGGTGAACTCATCAAACCCTAGTCCTATCATATGATGTAATCATTCAATTCAAGTTCGATGTGAAAACCTAAATAGAAACTCTTTCTATTATTTCACTCTATCATGGCCATGGACTTCTAGGCTTGATTCTCATGATCATCATAGGGCTGCTCCTCTACCATCGAGGTAGATAGATTCCATCTTGATGCAATCCAGTTCCTACAATGAACATGCTATAGCCAACATACACCTCAGGATTTCGAATGGCTAGGAGACCGAGTTATGGTGTAGTCAAATTATAACATCCTCAAGGTGAACTGTTGATGCACCTCAGGTCAAAGAACCAAACACACCACTGTAGCATCGAGTCAGTCATTGACGAGAAGGTAGACTTCTTAATGACTACTCAAGGTGGTCACACTCAGTGCCCTCGTTCTCTAACGAGTATCTGTACTCTCACTCCGGTGTCTCCACACCATAGACTCAAGACTCATCTACTAAAGAGAAGCGATTGTACACCAATCTTCCAAATCAATCACCATCCTTGTGATGATCCTATGGTCGGAAGCATTTTATGAGTTAATAATGATTATTCATGTCTTAAATTTTCAGCTCTTGAAAATATGAATTATCATTACCATTAACTCAAAGGATGTATCACAGACACTAAATACACATATGTGATAGAAAATAATTCATTTTATTGATTTTAGTCAAATTATAATTTTATCCCTATAAGTGTATTACAAGTGTCAGCCAATTTTAGCTTCTAGGGCACATATATCTAATAGATAACATGCTCATCAAAAGTCGAGCTTCAATAAACCACATTGCCAACCTCGAAGAGACCTTCGGTGCACTCAAGAAGTATAAAATAAAGCTAAATCCGATCAAGTGCGCCTTTAGTGTGACCTCGGGGAAGTTTCTAGAGTTTGTGGTGTCAAGGCATGGGATCGAAGTAAATCCAAAGAAAATTCGAGCTATTCAGGAGATGACTGCTCCAAAAATAATCAAAGAAGTTCAGTGTCTGACTAGAAAAGTGCCATCCCTAAATTGCTTCATCTCGAGATTAGCCAAGTGATGCACACCCTTCTTCCAAGTTCTCAAGCAACCAAAGAACTTCCACTGGATGATGGAGTGCCAATGGGCATTTGAGGAGCTCAAAAATTACCTCAGCTCACCCCCACTACTAGCTAAGCCTGAATCTGAAGAAGAATTGTTCTTATACCTAGCAGCCTATCCGGTAGCCTTGGCAGCAGTCCTGATCAAGGAGGAAGCAAAGATGTAGTGATGAGTCTACTACGTAAGTCAGATCCTAAGGGATACAAAGATCAAGTACTCTAAGTTAGAAAAATTGACTTACTCTCTTCTAATTGCTACCAGGAGACTCCGACCTTACTTTTAGGGACACACCATAACAGTCCTCATGGATCAACCAACAAAAGCAGTCCTTCATCGAACGAATGCTTCTGGAAGAATCACGAAATGGGCAATCAAGCTCATGGAGTTTGACATCAATTATCGATCCTGGCCATCGATCAAAGCTCAGATATTGATAAATTTTATAGTAGAATGTACCATTCCAAATGAAGTCGAGCTTGAACAGGATGAGACTGGCATCCCATGGTTGCAATCGAGCCTCTCCGAAGAGAGTGCCAACCTCCCTAAAGATTTTTGGGCCCTATACGTGATGGTTCGTCCAACTCCACTGGAGCAGATGTGGGATTGGTCTTAGTCAATCCCGAGGGAGTCATCGTCGAATACGTGCTATGCTTCGAATTTTCTACAACTAATAATGGGACCGAATATGAAGCACTGATTGCCAGACTAAAAATGGCAAGAGAATTAAAAGTAGATCAGCTTCAAGTCTATAGTGATTTCCAATTAGTGGTCGGCCAAGTTAATGACAACTATGAAGCACGAGAAGAAAGTATGATGAAATATCTTTAGAAGGTAAAGGATTTGACTCCGACTTTCGATAGTTTTGGCATTCAATAGATTTTGAGTGCAGAAAATACAAGAGCCGACCTTCTCTCTAAATTGACCACTTTAGCCTCAACTGAACTATCCAAAAAAATATTTTTTGAAACTCTAAAATGCCCAAGCTCAGAGAAGTCACAGCTTGTTATGCAGATGAAGCTCGAGCCGAGCTGGATTGACTCGTTAGTTGCCTATCTTAAAGAGGGAGTTCTTCCTCATAATCCGAAAGAAGCTCAAAAACTCAAGAATCAAGCCTTTCGGTATATTTTGTATGAGGGCAAGTTGTATAAAAGGTCGTATTCACTACCACTGTTGAGACGTCTCCGACCTTTAGAGGTCGACTTCGCATTATGAAAAGTGCACAAAAAAATTTATGAAAGTCATGTAGGAGCTAGATCCCTGTCATAAAGACTACTTTGGCAAGGGTACTATTGGCTGATCTTGTACCACGATTCTATGGAGTATGTCAAAAAATATGACCACTGTCAGAGAAATGCAAATATACAAAGACAGCCGGCCTCCAAGCTTACTCCACTAAGCATACCTTGGCCATTTGCATAATGGAAAATGGATATACTTGGTTCTTTCCCAATGGCATCCGGATAACAAAAGTTTTCCATGGTTGTGATCGACTATTTCACCAAATGGGTCAAAGTCGACTACTAGCAAAAATTACTGAGGTCAAGGTACAGGACTTCATCTAAAAGTCAATTATCTATTGGTTTAGTCTGCCTCAAACTCTCATAACAGATAATGGATGACAGTTCGCTGGAATGAGATTCACTGAGTTCTATGAAGATCTAAACATCTTCCATTGCTTCACATCGGTAGTTCACCCATAGGCAAATGAAAAAGCTGAAGTGACCAATCGGATCCTATTGCAAGGCATCAAGATAAGACTCGAAAGAGCAAAAGGGAACTAGGCAGATGAACTCTATCATATTCTGTGGGCATACTGCACTACCCAAAGGCTATCGATTGGAGAAACATCGTTCGTCTTAGCTTTCAGAATAGAGACAGTCATCCCGATTGAACTTAAACTTCCATCGGTGCGGGTAGTGGCTTTCAACGAGCAACATAACCTGCAGGACCTCAGAGCCAACCTGACCTACTAGAAGAAAAAAGAGAGGAAGTCTAAGTTTGGATGGCAGCTTACAGGCGAAGGATGGTTCGATACTATAACTCCAGAGTCAGAGAAAAAATGTTTAGAGTGGGGGACATAGTGCTTCGACGAGCCACCATCTCTCAGCCTCAGAGTTAGAGAAAGCTTATCCCAATTTGGGAAGGACCCTACGAGGTCACGGAGGTTGTCCGACCCAAAATGTACTACTTGAAGAAACTCGGGGGGGAGACCTACCTCAATCATAAAATTTGAAAAATCTACGAATGTATTATCAATGATTTGATTATAATAAAATTCTCCTACTTCAACACTCTAATCTTTATTGTATACTGATGATAAAGAAGGACTACCCCCCAAACTTGATCTCACGACAAATATAGCCCATTAGAAATAGGAGGAGAATCTCATTCTAATATAAGCAAAGTCGAAGAACTCATTTATTTTAGACGAGATGAGAGGAGAGGCCCTGACAATGGTCCTAATGTACCCCTACAGTCCATTAGAAATAGGAGGAGAACCTCATCCTAACGTAAGCAAAGTCGAAGGCCTCGTTCATTTTAGACGAGATGAGGTGAGAGGCTCTGACAACGGCCCTAATGTGCCCCTACAGCCCATTAAGAACAGGAGGAGAACCTCATCCTAACGTGAGCAAAGTTAAAGGCCTCGTTCATTTTAGACGAGATGAGGAAGAGGCCCTGACAACGACCCTAATGTGCCCCTACAGCCTATAAGAAATAGGAGGAGAATCTTGTCCTAACATGAGCAAAATCGAAGGCCTCATTCATTTTATATGAGATGAGGAGAGAGGCCCTGATAATGGCCCTAATGTACCCCTATAGCCTATTAGGAATAGGAGGAGAACCTCATCCTAACATGAGCAAAGTCAAAGGCCTCGTTCATTTTAGATGAGATGAAGGAAGAGGCTCTGACAATGGCCCTAATGTATCCTTACAGCCCACTAGGAATAGGAGGAGAACCTCATCCTAACATGAGCAAAGTTGAAAACCTCGTTCATTTAAGATGGGATGGGGGGAGAGACATTGTTAACGATCCAAAATGCGCCCCCACGAGCCACGTTAGGGCTAGGAGGAGAACCTCATCCTAATGTGAGAAAAGTCGACAACCTCATCGATATAAGATAGGACAGAGGAAGAGACCCTACCGACGATCCTAATGCACCCCCATAAGCCATGTTAAGAACAGAAGGAATGCCTCGTCCTAACATGAGCAAAAGTTAGAACCTTGTAGATCGAAGACAAGGAGAAGGAAGAAGTTTGGTGGAGAATCCTTACATGTATTTTTCCATGATGACTTGACTACGTTAAATGCGAAAGACAGATCCTTATCTCGATTTGCAAGAGAGCTCCTAATTCGACGTCCACAACGAGCTCAGCATCCGCAACAAGCATTTCATAAGAAAATGATAGAGAAAAAAAATAAGGTAAAGAAGGTAAGGCCATAAATAGGCCTCAAATTCATGCGAAATAAAAATAACAAAAAATATATTATTCCATTACAAAAAGGAGTTCATTACAAGCAAAGCATAGGCCGATAAGGCTGATTACACTAAAAGAAAGAAAAAAGAGATGGAAGAGGCTAAAGTTTTATGGCGAATCGGATTCTTTGGACTTCGGGTTGCCGGCTCCGGCCATCACCAAGGCTTGTTTTAGCCTAAGGATCTCCTCCTCAAACTTCTTCTTCTGGATGAGACCATCTACATACATTCTGTTGGCAAGTTGAAACTTACCCTCGAGCTCTCGCCGCTGTCTCCTTAAAATTTTAGACTCAGCCTCTGCACCGTCGACAGCCCGATGTTCATAGGTGAGCTGAAGCTTCAGTCGTTGAACCTCAGCCTGCTCTGCCCCAACTGCCTTTGAAAGCTTACCAACGATCCTCTTCAAGGGGGCCATCTCCTTCGACTCACCATTCATGCTGGCTCTCCGATTATTGTGTAGTCGCTTTCGAAGATGAGCTATCTCATCTCTAGCAATCTTGAGCTTGCCTTTAATCCTAGACATCTTCTCCGCCCAGGTCACTCGGTAGCAATTTTGTCAGTCCTCAATATATTGCAGCTGCTTATGAAGCTAGAAAAACTTTATTGACTAGTACGAGTCGTATCGGGTCTTATCGGTAGACCACGGTGAGCTCTCTTCTAGAAGATGGATCTTTACTCCGGCATCCTTTAGGTCAGCTTCAAGAGAGCTGATCTTCGCTGTCAGTGCCTAGAACTTCTCACTGGAGCTTCTTTTGAGTTCGGTGACCTCCTTCTTGAAGTTATCCTTTTGGATACTGAAGCTCACCACTTCCTTCATATGCAAGTCTCGGAGGTGAGTGACCTGTTTGGTCACCTCAGAAGCATTCTTTCATGAGGCTCGAAGGTCATCCTCCATCTTCTTCAACTTCTTTCTCAAAAAATGAACTTCCTTCCTCAGGTTCTTTATCAAGGGCTTTATCGAAACCCCTTGAGGCAGTGGATCAATGTTGGTGGGAGACTGCATTCGAGATACGAAAAGCGCTCAAGGGTATGAAAAAAAATTTACTTCATTTAATCAAAATTTTTGAGTACAATGTTAGATATATGTGCCCTAAAAGCCAAAATTGGCTGACACTTGTAATACACTTCTAGGGGCAAAATTGTAATTTTGACTAATATCAATAAAATGGGTTATTTTCTATCACATATGTGTATTTAGTGTCTGTGATACATCCTTTGAGTTAATGATAATGATAATTCATATTTTCAAGAGTTGAAAATTTAAGACATGAATAATCATTATTAACTCATAAATTGCTCCCGACCATAGGATCATCACGAGGATGGTGATTGATTTGGAAGGTTGGTGTACAATCGCTTCTCTTTAGTAGATGAGTCTTGAGTCTATGGTGTGGAGACACTGGAGCGAGAATATAGATACTCGTTAGAAAATGAGGGCACTGAGCGTGACTACCTCGAGTAGTCATTAGGAAGTCTACCTTCTCGTCAATGACTGACTCGATGCTGCAGTAGTGTGTCTGGTTCTTTGATTTAAGGTGCATCGGCAGTTCACCTTGAGGGTGTTATAGTTTGACTATACCATTACTCGATCTCCTAGCCATATGGAACCCTGAGGTGTATGTTGGCTATAGCATGTTCATTATAGGAACTGGATAGCATCAAGATGGAATCTATCTACCTCGGTGGTAGAGGAGCAGCCCTATGATAATCATGAGAATCAAGTCCAGAAGCCCATGGCCATGGCAGAGTGAAATAATAGAAAGAGTTTCTATTTAGATTTTCACATCGGACTCAAATCGAATGATTACTGTTAGATATATGTGCCCTAGAAGCCAGAATTGGCTGACACTTGTAATACACTTCTAGGGGCAAAATTGTAATTTTGACTATAATTAATAAATGGGTTATTTTCTATCACACATGTGTATTTAGTGTCTGTGATACATCCTTTGAGTTAATGGTAATGATAATTCATATTTTCAAGAGTTGAAAATTTAAGACATGAATAATCATTATTAACTCATAAACAGCTCCCGACCATAGGATCATCACGAGGATGGTGATTGATCCGGAAGGTTGGTGTACGATCGCTTCTCTTTAGTAGATGAGTCTTGAGTCTACGGTGTGGAGACACCGGAGCGAGAGTACAGGTACTCGTTAGAGAACGAGGGCACTGAGCGTGACCACCTCGAGTAGTCATTAGGGAGTCTACCTTCTCGTCAATGACTGACTCGATGCTGCAGTAGTGTGTCTGGTTCTTTGACCTGAGATGCATCGGCAGTTCACCTTGAGGGTGTTATAGTTTGACTACACCATTACTCGGTCTCCTAGCCATATGGAACCCTGAGGTGTATGTTGGCTATGACATGTTCATTGTAGGAACTGGATTGCATCAAGATGGGAATCTATCTACCTCGGTGGTAGAGGAGTAGCCCTATGATGATCATGAGAATCAAGTCCAGAAGCCCATGGCCATGGCAGAGTGAAATAATAGAAAGAGTTTCTATTTAGATTTTCACATTGGACTCGAATCGAATGATTACATCATATGACAGAGACTAGGGTTTGACGAGTTCACCTTAACCCTAATCTGACGGGGCTCAAGATAGAAGAACTGAATCACACAGGTAGCTGCACCAAGAGGTTCGCATTCAGCTCTGATGGGTTGCCACCATATACTGCTAGGTGTCACTGGTGGATTTTGGGAGCAATTAGAATGATTTAGATGATCGATCATTCTAGCTGTTCGAATCAGAAGAGTTCTGATCCATCGAAAGGAGTTTCGATGATGTCGATGATAGAGATCATGACATATCCCATTACCATACAGAACTGAACCTAACTGGGTCACACAAACAAGGGTTTGAATCTGGTGATCATCAATTGAACTGATCTAGTTCAATTGATCTGAATGAGATTCAATTAGGTTCAAGGAAATCGTGCTAGCACTCGATTGAACCTAACGTTCTTCTTTTGCTATCATAAATAAGTTGTCCTGTCTGAGCCAAAGGAGTTTGTGCTCAATCAGAGGCCTTCATATGGTCTGACTGGAGGTTGTCCAAGTCAGAATAGGTTGTCTTATTTGTAAGACATTACCTGCCATTTTTGGTCACCTGCCATTTCTTGTTCTTTGACTTTGGTCAAAAGTCTACCTTTGACTGGTCAAACGTTGACCATTGACCCTTTGACTTTTGACCACATGTCATGCACCTATTGGAGAGCTGGTGGGGGCTTGTCCCCCTGCCAGAACCTGGCAAGGAGAAGGGCGCACGCCAAGGGTGGCGTGAGCCCAAGTAGGAGGCGCCTAGGAGTCCTTGTTGGACAAGGACTCCATCTCCCTTTTGGATTCCAATTAGAGTTCTTCTAAGAATCCAGTTTGACTGGTCTTAGGCACCCTCTAAGGAGGAATCCAGGGGACTCTATTCCCACCAATCAGATTTAGATCTGATTTCACAAAGGGTTGTGATTGGTTGGGAGGAAGAGGAGTTGGATCACGCTTAGTCTATATAAGAGACCCTGCGCCCAACTGAAAAAAAAAATCAAGAAGTAAATCAAGAAGCAATCTTCCCACGCCCCAAGGCTGCCTCTCTCCCTCCTTCTCCATGCCATACTCTCTTCTCCCCTTGCTCTCCACGTCCAAAAGTGTTTTTTGGATTTGGTTGGTGCGATTCAGATCAAGAAAAGGCGATCAAAAGCAAGAAGGCTGCGCTGCTGCAAAGGACGACTGCAGATCTTCAAAAGGAGTTTTGAAGATCCTCCAGATCAGATCCAGATCTGATTTTTGGAGGCGTGATAGAGAAGAAGAGGATCTCCAGATCCAGCCCGAGTGGATACCGGTAGAGGCCAGGCGCTTGCGTGGCTAAGATCCAGAACCTTCCGCTGCAAACAGGATCATCAACAGGGTAATAGGATTACCCAATTCAGGTAAATTAAATTTGATTTAATTTATCTTTTCATTTAATTTTTATTAAATAAATAAGAATCAGATCTGAAACATATCAAGATCTGATTGAGATCTAAGAGAAAAATTTTTGAAATATATCTCTTGATCTGATCAGATCTGAACGAACCTGGATCCGGGAAATCAGGATTTCCCTTCAACTGGTATCAGAGCCATGGTTCTAAAAATAGTTTAGATCTGATTTTTAATTTTATTTTAATTAAAAATAAAGTGATTTCAGATGTCACATGAGATGTGATCAGATCTGAAATCAGAAAAATTAAAATTAAATGATTTGGATCTAAGAACATGAAGATATGCATGACTAGTTCTAGAATAGAATAGTTCTATAGAATAGTTTTGCATGTCTTTGATTTAATCTGATTAAATCATATTTTAGATCTTCTTATTTACTATTTTCTGATATTATAAGTGTTATAATAACATCTGATAAACAGCAAATAAAAATTATTTAATTTTAAATATCATATGAGATATGATAGATGCATGACTAGACTAGTTGTAGAATAGTTCTACATAATTGTCTAGATTAGAATTTATTTTGATTAGATCAATTTAAATCTAATTTTTTAGATTATTATGTGATAATTTAGATCTGAAAACATGCATGATTATGATACATGAGATGTATGCAAAATATGCCATGATTAGATCTAAATTTGTATATGAGATATATGATATAGATCTATAACTGTTTTGTAGATGTTATTGAATGTTCCTGATTAAGGCGTTCCTCTTGGCCGTCCGGTCATAAGAACGAAGAAGGGTTTAAAGGCCCTCTCTTCCCATTCGATGGGGTGTTCTTATGATGTGTAGGGGTGCTGCGTGTTCGTCCTTAATCAGAAACCCAAAACTTACTTTCTGCAAAACCCTAGATCCTGAAACCCTAGGATTTATTGTGCATATTTTGTTTATGAACCCAACTTAATTAAGAATTAAGTTTATGGAATATTAATTAGGTCTAAAATTGAGAATTTCAGATCTAAGACATATTCATAATACTGGGTTCGGGCTTGGGTAGCTCAATTAGGTCTAAGCGGTTGATCAAACCGAATCAAGAGTTGGTTAGATGGGATCAACAATGCTTAAATTGACCAGCCTAATAGGATTAAGTCTGGGTCAAGATCGAGTCACGATCAAGCAAGACCTAATTAGGCTCAGAGGTTAGAGTCTGGATTGTAGGCTAACCCAATTGGTTCTGACTCAACAATTTGGTGTCTAAGGTAAGTTTGGCACAGACGACCGACTGGTTTTTAATTGGAAGCTACTCGACCTGAATGCGTTCTTGTACGAGTTAATGGCATATTCCTTCCACCGGTCTCACTTACCTGGCCATATCTGTTGACACAGTTCTGATCTGAGGTGGTCAATAATCCGAGCTGAACCCATGCCACTAGGTTAGTCATAATTGTTATGACTAAGCCAAGTCTAGTTTAATGAGACCTGAATCAATTCTCCCTAAGAAAAGATTAAGTCCGAGGTCTTCCACCATTGTAGATGTGCGGGCCCTTCCCGGGGTTGATTGTTCTCGGCTGGATACAGTGGCTCAGTTGCACCGGGAAGACGCAACCATGTCTATTAGGCATTGGATGCTATGGGCTGGAGGATGAGTTGGGCTCAATATTTCCGGATACGGTGAGAGACCCAATTAGGAACCCAGTCTATGCAAATGGTGGGTCTGACTTAACTAAGGAGTGGATCAATATTCCGGATACGGTGAGATTCATGAATTAGAGACCAAGTTTGGGTGCACCATGATTAGAGAATCATTGAACAAGAGTTGTTCACTCATTGGCTAACCCATCACCAATAACTGTTAGGTGAGGTGATGAGTCAGTTGGTGAGACCGCACCACCCACTAGAAATCATCAATCGCGGAGATTTTCGCATCTCTACAGAGGGAGTGTAGGGATCCGAGAAAATAGTGGGAGCTAATTTGTTTAAAAATAAAATCCCTAAACAAATTGGTCAAGTCAAAATTACAGTATCTAACTAGAATCTTTGACTCTCTACAGGAAAATGTCTGCGTCCAACCCACTGGCACGTATCCTAGGACACACATAGACTGACTGGACCCAATTATAAAGATTGGCTCAGGAACTACAAAATTGTTTTGGGTTCAGAGAAGTTAACACATGTTTTGGACCAGGACCCTCCCACCTTACCAGCTCGTCCATCCACTGAACAGAGAGCGTCTCTGGAAAAATGGATTGACGAAGATAATAAGGCCAGATACTACATGTTGGGCTCGATGTCTGATGAGCTCCAGCGCCAACATGAAGATATCGGGACTGCTCGCCAAATGTTGGCTCACCTGCAGGAGATGTTTGGTGAACAGAGTCGCGCAGCCAAATATCAAGTCACGAAACGACTTTTTAAGGCTAAGATGCGTGATGGGCAGTCAGTCCAAGATCACTGTCTGACAATGATCAAGGACATGGAAGAGCTTGAGAAGCTCGGTGTGAAGTTGGACTTGGACCTTGCAGAATGATATTATTCTGCAATCCTTGACTGATGCATATGGGCAATTCATCATGAATTACCACATGCATAAACTTCAAATTTCCTTGGCCGAGTTGATGAATATGCTGGTTACCGCTGAGCTTTCTATGAAAGGTTCTAAAGGCTCAGTTCTTGCTATGGAACGGACTTCTTCCAAAAGAAAGTCTTATGGAAAGAAAAAGAAGTCTGTGAAAAAGCAAAAGGTAGGAAGGATCAAAGAAGAAGAAGGCAGAACCGAAGAAGAAGAAGGCGATGGCAAAGGAAAGTGTTTCCATTGCAACAGCGACGGCCATTGGAAGCGGAACTGCCCTACTTACCTGGCCACCCTGAAAGAACAAGAAGGAAGGTCCTTCTGGAGGTATGCTCGTTATTGAGTCTAACCTTACGGTTTCTTCTGCATCCAGTTGGGTGCTTGACTCTGGTTCTAGTGCTCATCTGTGCACTTCTATGCAGGGTCTTGAGGATAGCAGGAGGCTGAGGGATGGAGACATGATCCTACGCGTCGGTAATGGAGCAAGAGTTGCTGCAGTAGCCGTGGGAACATACCCTCTTCGATTACCATCTGGTTTAGACTTAGTTTTGAAAAGACTGTTATTATGTGCCTGCAGCTAGCAGGAATTTGATTTCTGTTTCATGCTTAGCACAAGAAGGTTATGTGATCACCTTCTTTAAGGACCATTGTAACATTCTTTATGAAAGAAATAAAATTGCAAATGGTTTCCTTATTAATGGTCTTTATCAGCTACATATTGATGTACCTGTTCTAACTATCGAGCAAAACGTGAATGCCAAACGACCTAGGGATAGTCCAAACGACAGATATCTATGGCACCTGAGATTAGGTCATATAGCAGAAGATAGGATCAACAAATTGGAGAAAAATGGGCTATTGAGTCCATTGACTTCCGAGTCATATCCAACTTGTGAATCTTGTCTTCAAGGCAAAATGACTAAACTCCCTTTTGTTGGACATGGGGAGAGGGCCACAGATCTCCTTGCCCTAGTACATACTGATGTGTGCGGCCCATTCGATGTGCCGGCTAGAGGCAATTTTGTCTACTTCATTACCTTTACCGATGATCTGTCTAGGTATGGGTATGTGTATCTTATGAGACACAAGTCTGAAGCTTTTGAAAAGTTCAAAGAATTCAGACATGAAGTAGAAAAACAAACTGGAAAACCCATTAAGGTTCTTCGATCAGATCGAGGAGGTGAATACCTTAGCCGGGAATTCCTAGACTATCTTAAGGAAAATGGCATAGTCTCTCAATGGACTCCACCAGGAACACCTCAACTCAACGGGGTTTCAGAACGGAGAAATCGGACTCTATTGGATATGGTTCGATCCATGATGAGCTTCACAGACCTCCCAGATTTTCTTTGGGGACATTCATTATTAACTTCAATCTATCTACTGAATAGGGTTCCCTCTAAAACCGTTCCTACCACACCGTATGAGATATGGCACGGTAAGAAACCAAGTCTGAGTCATCTCAGAATTTGGGGTTGTCCGGCTCATGTCAAAAGACAACAAGCGGACAAGTTAGAGTTTAGGTCCTTTAGAGCTCGATTCATAGGATATCCTAAAGAGTCATTAGGATACTATTTCTACATTCCAGAAGACCACAATGTGATTGTGAGTCGACATGCCATATTTCTTGAAAAATAGTTTATTCAAGATAGTGGCATTGGAAAGCAGATTAAGCTTGATGAGAAAGTCTCACAAGCAGAACGAGCTAAGGACCAAGTGGAACCAAATCAGGTTGAGCCAATAAGAACACTACCTCCTCCACCTCGTAGATCGGAAAGAGTTTCCCGTCCCCCTGAAAGATACTTAGGTATTATTTCAGAGGATGTAGAGGAAATGTTCCTCATAGGTAATGGTGCTCATGGTGATGATCCCAAAACCTACAACGAGGCGATATCAGATATCGACTCCGAGAAATGGCTTGAGGCAATGAAGTCAGAAATCGACTCGATGCACTCAAACCAAGTCTGGACCTTGGTAGATCCACCAGAAGGTATAGTACCTATTGGGTGTAAATGGATCTTCAAGAGAAAGATTGGTGCAGATGGGAATGTGGAGACATTCAAGGCTAGACTGGTGGCAAAAGGTTATAGTCAACGTGAAGGCATTGACTATCAGGATACCTTTTCCCCGGTAGCTATGCTAAAATCCATCCGCACATTGCTTGCTGTTGCAGCCTATTTCGATTATGAAATATGGCAAATGGACGTGAAAACGGCATTCCTAAATGGATATCTTGAGGAAGATATCTATATGGAACAGCCGCTAGGTTTCACATCCAGTGATACTGATCACAAGGTTTGCAAGCTGCAAAGGTCCATATATGGACTTAAGCAAGCATCTCGGAGCTGGAACACTCGTTTCAATGATGTGATCAAAAAGTTTGGTTTCATCAAAAATGAAGAGGAACCATGTGTTTTCAAAAGGGTCAGTGGGAGCGCTGTTGTCTTCCTCGTATTGTACGTGGATGACATCCTCCTTATTGGGAATGATATTCCCATGTTGACATCAGTCAAGATGTGGTTGTCTAAGGAATTCTCCATGAAAGACCTAGGTGAAGCATCCTTTATTCTAGGAATTAAGGTCTATAGGGATAGACCGAATAGGATGCTAGGACTTTCACAGAAGATGTACATAGAGGAAGTACTAAAGAGGTTTAGTATGGAAAACTCTAAGAGGGGATTAATACCCTTCAGACATGGTATTCATCTTTCCAAGAAGATGTGCCCCAGCACACCTGAGGAAATAGAACGCATGAGCAAGATCCCTTATGCTTCTGCAATAGGGAGCCTCATGTATGCCATGCTATGTACACGACCTGATATAGCCCATGCTGTGAGTGTCACAAGCAGATATCAGTCAAATCCAGGTGAAGAACACTGGACTTCTGTGAAATGTATCCTTAAGTACTTGAGAAGAACTAAGGATATGATGTTGGTCTTTGGTAATGGAGAACTCCAAGTCCAGGGATACACAGACTCGGACTTCATGTCCGATATAGATGATCGAAAGTCGACATCTGGCAGACTGTTTGTGCTGGAAGAGTTCCAAGCAAACGGTGATACCATCTCATCCGCGATTACCTTGAGAAAGGTTACGTTGAGGTCAAGAGAGTCAACTCCACAGATAATGTGGCAGACCCACTTACAAAGCCGTTGGGCCAGCAGAAGATCGAAGCCCACCTTGAGAAGATGGGACTTAGACTTGTAGCCAATTGGCTTTAGGACAAGTGGGAGATTGTTAGATATATGTGCCCTAGAAGCCAGAATTGGCTGACACTTGTAATACACTTCTAGGGGCAAAATTATAATTTTGACTATAATTAATAAATGGGTTATTTTCTATCACACATGTGTATTTAGTGTCTGTGATACATCCTTTGAGTTAATGGTAATGATAATTCATATTTTCAAGAGTTGAAAATTTAAGACATGAATAATCATTATTAACTCATAAACAGCTCCCGACCATAGGATCATCACGAGGATGGTGATTGATCCGGAAGGTTGGTGTACGATCGCTTCTCTTTAGTAGATGAGTCTTGAGTCTACGGTGTGGAGACACCGGAGCGAGAGTACAGGTACTCGTTAGAGAACGAGGGCACTGAGCGTGACCACCTCGAGTAGTCATTAGGGAAGTCTACCTTCTCGTCAATGACTGACTCGATGCTGCAGTAGTGTGTCTGGTTCTTTGACCTGAGATGCATCGGCAGTTCACCTTGAGGGTGTTATAGTTTGACTACACCATTACTCGGTCTCCTAGCCATATGGAACCCTGAGGTGTATGTTGGCTATGACATGTTCATTGTAGGAACTGGATTGCATCAAGATGGAATCTATCTACCTCGGTGGTAGAGGAGTAGCCCTATGATGATCATGAGAATCAAGTCCAGAAGCCCATGGCCATGGCAGAGTGAAATAATAGAAAGAGTTTCTATTTAGATTTTCACATTGGACTCGAATCGAATGATTACATCATATGACAGAGACTAGGGTTTGACGAGTTCACCTTAACCCTAATCTGACGGGGCTCAAGATAGAAGAACTTAATCACACAGGTAGCTGCACCAAGAGGTTCGCATTCAGCTCTGATGGGTTGCCACCATATACTGCTAGGTGTCACTGGTGGATTTTGGGAGCAATTAGAATGATTTAGATGATCGATCATTCTAGCTGTTCGAATCAGAAGAGTTCTGATCCATCGAAAGGAGTTTCGATGATGTCTATGATAGAGATCATGACATATCCCATTACCATACAGAACTGAACCTAACTGGGTCACACAAACAAGGGTTTGAATCTGGTGATCATCAATTGAACTGATCTAGTTCAATTGATCTGAATGAGATTCAATTAGGTTCAAGGAAATCGTGCTAGCACTCGATTGAACCTAACGTTCTTCTTTTACTATCATAAATAAGTTGTCCTGACTGAGCCAAAGGAGTTTGTGCTCAATCAGAGGCCTTCATATGGTCTGACTGGAGGTTGTCCAAGTCAGAATAGGTTGTCTTATTTGTAAGACATTACCTGCCATTTTTGGTCACCTGCCATTTCTTGTTCTTTGACTTTGGTCAAAAGTCTACCTTTGACTGGTCAAACGTTGACCATTGACCCTTTGACTTTTGACCACATGTCATGCACCTATTGGAGAGCTGGTGGGGGCTTGTCCCCCTGCCAGAACCTGGCAAGGAGAAGGGCGCACGCCAAGGGTGGCGTGAGCCCAAGTAGGAGGCGCCTAGGAGTCCTTGTTGGACAAGGACTCCATCCTCCCTTTTGGATTCCAATCAGAGTTCTACTAAGAATCCAGTTTGACTGGTCTTAGGCACCCTCTAAGGAGGAATCCAGGGGTCTCTATTCCCACCAATCAGATTTAGATCTGATTTCACAAAGGGTTGTGATTGGTTGGGAGGAAGAGGAGTTGGATCACGCTTAGTCTATAAATAAGACCCTGCGCCCAACCCTGAAAAAAAAAATCAAGAAGTAATCAAGAAGCAATCTTCCCACGCCCCAAGGCTGCCTCTCTCCCCTTTCTCCATGCCATAGTCTCTTCTCCCCTTGCTCTCCACGTCCAAAAGTGTTTTGGATTTGGTTGGTGCGATTCAGATCAAGAAAAGGCGATCAAAAGCAAGAAGGCTGCGCTGCTGCAAAAGGACGACTGCAGATCTTCAAAAGAGTTTTGAAGATCCTCCAGATCAGATCCAGATCTGATTTTTGGAGGCGTGATAGAGAAGAAGAGGATCTCCAGATCCAACCCGAGTGGATACCGGTAGAGGCCAGGCGCTTGCGTGGCTTGATCCAGAACCTTCCGCTGCAAACAGGATCATCAACAGGGTAATAGGATTACCCTATTCAGGTAAATTGAAATTTGATTTAATTTATCCTTTTCATTTAATTTTTATTAAATAAATAAGAATCAGATCTGAAGCATATCCCTGATCTGATTACAGATCAAGAGAAAAATTTTTGAAATATATCTCTTGATCTGATCAGATCTGAACGAACCTGGTCAGGGAAATCAGGATTTCCTCATCATATGATCGAGTTCACCTAACCCTAATCTGACGGGGCTCAAGATAGAAGAACTAAATCACACAGGTAGCTGCACCAAGAGATTCACATTCAGCTCTGATGGGTTGCCACCATATACTGCTAGGTGTCACTGGTGGATTTTGGGAGCAATTAGAATGATTTAGATGATCGATCATTCTAGCTGTTCGAATCAGAAGAGTTCTGATCCATCGAAAGGAGTTTCGATGATGTCGATGATAGAGATCATGACATATCCCATTACCATACAGAACTGAACCTAACTGGGTCACACAAACAAGGGTTTGAATCTGGTGATCATCAATTGAACTGATCCAGTTCAATTGATCTGAATGAGATTCAATTAGGTTCAAGAAAATCGTGCTAGCACTCGATTGAACCTAACGTTCTTCTTTTACTATCATAAATAAGTTGTCCTGTCTGAGCCAAAGGAGTTTGTGCTCAATCAGAGGCCTTCATATGGTCTGACTGGAGGTTGTCCAAGTCAGAAAAGGTTGTCTTATTTTGTAAGACATTACCTGCCATTTTTGGTCACCTGCCATTTCTTGTTCTTTGACTTTGGTCAAAAGTCTACCTTTGACTGGTCAAATGTTGACCATTGACACTTTGACTTTTGACCACATGTCATGCACCTATTGGAGAGCTGGTGGGGGCTTGTCCTCCCTACCAAAACCTGGCAAGGAAGAGGGCGCACGCCACCCTAGGCGTGTGCCCAAGTTGGAGGCGCCTAGGAGTCCTTGTTGGACAAGGACTCCATCTCCTTTTTGGATTCCAATTAGAGTTCTTCTAAGAACCAACTTTGACTGGTCTTAGGCACCCTCTAAGGAGGAATCCAGGGGACTCTATTCCCACCAATCAGATTTAGATCTGATTTCACAAAGGAGTTGTGATTGGTTGGGAAGAAGAGAAGTTGGATCACAGTCAGTCTATAAATAAGACCCTGTGCCCAACTCAGATTATGACATGAGATGATTGAATCACAATTCCCCATGCCCCAAGGCTGCCTCTCCCCTCCTTCTCCATGCCAAACCACCTTCTCCCCTTGCTCTCCACGTCCAAAAGGAGTTTTGGATTTTTGTTGGTGCGATTCCAAGCAAAGAAAAGGCGATCAAAAAGCTAGAAGGCTGCACTGCTGCAAAGGACGACTGCTGATCTTCAAAAGAAGTTTTGAAGATCCTCCAGATCAGATCCAGATCTAATTTTTGGAGATGTGATAGAAGAAGAAGAGGATCTCCAGATCCAGCCTAAGTGGATATCCGGTAGAGGCCAGGCGCTTGCATGGCTAGATCCAGAACCTTCCGCTGCAAACAGGATCATCAACAGGGTAATAGGATTACCCAAATCAAGGTAAATTAAATTTGATTTAATTTATCTTATTTTATTTTATTTATTAAAATAATAAGAATTAGATCTAAAATATCCCAGATCTGATATAGATCAAAGAAAAAAAATTTTGAAATATATCTCTTGATCTGATCAGATCTGAACGAACCTGGACCGGGAAATCAGGATTTTCCTTCAACTGGTATCAGAGCCAAGGTTCTAAAAGTATTTAGATCTGATTTTAAATTTATTTTAATTAAAAAATAAGTGATTTCAGATGTCACATGAGATGTGATCAGATCTAAAATTAGAAAAAATTAAAATTAAATGATTTGGATCTAAGATTAGAAAATATGCATGACTAGTTCTAAAATAGAATAGTTCTATAGAATAGTCTTGCATGTTTTTGATTTAATTTGATTAAATCATATTTTAGATCTATTTATTTACTATTTTTTGATATTATAATGGTTATAATAACATCTAAAAAATAGCAAATAAAAATTATTTAATTTTAAACATCATATGAGATATGATTGATGCATGTCTAGACTAGTTGTAGAATAGTTCTACATAGTTGTCTAGATTAGAATTTTATTTTGATTAAGATCAATTTAAATCTAATTTTTTAGATTATTATGAGATAATTTAGATCTGAAAATATGCATGATTCGATACATGAGATGTATGCAAAATATGCCATGATTAGATCTAATTTGTATATGAGATATATGATATAGATCTAAAACTGTTTTGTAGTATTACATGTTCCTGATTAAGGCATTCCTCTTGGCCGTCCGGTCATAAGAATGAAGAAGAGTTTAAAGGCCCTCTTCTTCCCATTCCGATGGGGTGTTCTTATGATGTGTAGGGGTGCTGCGCGTTCGTCCTTAATCAGAAATCCAAAACTTACTTTCTGCAAAATCCTAGATCCTGAAACCCTAGGATTTATTATGCATATTTTATTTATGAACCCTACTTAATTAAAAATTAAGATTATGGAATATTAATTAGGTCTAAAATTGAAGAATTTTAGATCTAAGACATATTCATAATACTGGGTTCGGGCTTGGGTAGCTCAATTAGGTCTAAGCGGTTGATCAAACCGAATCAAGAGTTGGTTAGATGGGATCAACAATGCTTAAATTGACCAGCCTAATAGGATTAAGTCTGGGTCAAGATCGAGTCACGATCAAGCAAGACCTAATTAGGCTCAGAGGTTAGAGTCTGGATTGTAGGCTAACCCAATTGGTTCTGACTCAACAATTTGGTGTCTAAGGTAAGTTTGGCACATACGACCGACTGATTTTTAATTGGAAGCTACTCGACCTGAATGCATTCTTGTACGAGTTAATGGCATATTCCCTTCCACCGATCTCACTTACCTGGCCATATCTGTTGACACAGTTCTGATCTTGAGGTGGTCAATAATCCGAGCTAACCCATGCCACTAGGTTAGTCATAATTGTTATGACTATGACAAGTCTAGTTTAAAGAGACCTGAGACCTGAATCAATTCTTCCTAAGAAAAGATTAAGTCTGAGGTCTTCCACCATTGTAGATGTGCGGGCCCTTCTCCAGGTTTGATTGTTCTCGGCTGGATACAGTGGCTCAGTTGCACCGAGAAAGATGCAACCATGTCTATTAGGCATTGGATGCTATGGGCTGGAGGATGAGTTGGGCTCAATATTTTGGATACGGTGAGAGACTCAATTAGGAAATCCAGTCTATGCAAATGGTGGGTCTGACTTAACTAAGGAGTGGATCAATATTTTGGATACGGTGAGATTCATGAATTAGAGACCAAGTTTGGGTGCACCATGATTAGAGAATCATTGAACAAGAGTTGTTCACTCATTGGCTAACCCATCACCAATAACTGTTAGGTGAGGTGATGAGTCAGTTGGTGAGACCGCACCACCCACTAGAAATCATTAATCATGGAGAGATTTTCGCATCTCTACAGAGGGAAGTGTAGGGATCCGAGAAAATAGTGGGAAGCTAATTTGTTTAAAAATAAAATTTTAAATAAATTGGTCAAGTCATAATTACAGTATCTAACTAGAATCTTTGACTCTCTACAGAAAAATGTCTGCGTCCAACCCATTGGCACGTATCCTGGACACACATAGACTGACTGGACCCAATTATAAAGATTGGCTCAGAAACTACAAAATAGTTTTGGGTTTCCGAGAAGTTAACCCATGTATTGGACCAGGACCCTCCCACCTTACCAGCCCGTCCATCCATTGAACAGAGAGCATCTCTGGAAAAATGGATAGACGAAGATAATAAGGCCAGATATTACATGTTGGGCTCGATGTCTGATGAGCTCCAGCGCCAACATGAAGATATCGGGACTGCTCGCCAAATGTTGGCTCACCTGCAGGAGATGTTTGGTGAACAGAGTCGCGCAGCCAAGTATCAAGTCACGAAATGACTTTTTAAGGCTAAGATGCATGATGGGCAGTCAGTCCAAGATCACTGTCTGATGAATGATCAAGGACATTGGAAGAGCTTGAGAAGCTCGGTGTGAAGTTAGACTTGGATCTGCAGAATGATATTATTCTGCAATCCTTGACTGATGCATATGGGCAATTCATCATGAATTACCACATGCATAAACTTCAAAAATTTCCTTGGCCGAATTAATGAATATGCTGGTTACCGCTGAGCTTTCTATGAAAGGTTCTAAAGGCTCAGTTCTTGCTATGGAATGGACTTCTTCCAAAAGAAAGTCTTATGGAAAGAAAAAGAAGTCTGCGAAAAAGCAAAAGGTGGAAGGAGAAAAGAAGAAGAAGGCAGAGCCGAAGATGAAAGCCGCTGTCAAAGAAAGTGTTTCCATTGCAACAGCGATGGCCATTGGAAGCGGAACTGCCCTACTTACCTGGCCACCCTGAAGAACAAGAAGGAAGGTCCTTCTGGAGGTATGCTCGTTATTGAGTCTAACCTTACGATTTCTTCTGCATCCAGTTGGGTGCTTGACTCTGGTTCTAGTGCTCATCTGTGCACTTTCATGCAGGGTCTTGAGGATAGCAGGAGGCTGAGGGATGGAGACATGATCCTACGCATCGATAATGGAGCAAGAGTTGCTGCAGTAGCCGTGGGAACATACCCTCTTCGATTACCATCTGGTTTAGACTTAGTTTTGAAAGACTATTATTATGTGCCTGCAGCTAGCAGGAATTTGATTTCTGTTTCATGCTTAGCACTAGAAGGCTATGTGATTACCTTCTTTAAGGACCATTGTAACATTCTTTATGAAAGAAATAAAATTGCAAATGGTTTCCTTATTAATGGTCTTTATCAGCTACATATTGATGTACCTATTCTAACTATCGAGCAAAACGTGAATGCCAAACGACCTAGGGATAGTCCAAATGATAGATATCTATGGCACCTGAGATTAGGTCATATAGCAGAAGATAGGATCAACAAATTGGAGAAAAATGGGCTATTGAGTCCATTGACTTTCGAGTCATATCCAACTTGTGAATCTTGTCTTCAAGGCAAAATGACTAAACTTCCCTTTTGTAGGACATGGGGAAAGGGCCACAGATCTCCTTGCCCTAGTACATACTGATGTGTGCGGCCCATTTGATGTGCCGACTAGAGGCAATTTTGTCTACTTCATTATCCTTTACCGATGATCTGTCTAGGTATGGGTATGTGTATCTTATGAGACACAAGTCTGAAGCTTTTGAAAAGTTCAAAGAATTCAGACATGAAGTAGAAAAACAAACTGAAAAACCCATTAAGGTTCTTCGATCAGATCGAGGAGGTGAATACCTTAGCCAAAAATTCCTAGACTATCTCAAGGAAAAATGGCATAGTCTCTCAATGGACTCCACCAGGAACACCTCAACTCAACGGGGTTTCAGAATGGAGAAATCGGACTCTATTGGATATGGTCCGATCCATGATGAGCTTCACAGACCTCCCTGATTTTCTTTGGGGACACTCATTGTTAACTTCAATTTATCTACTGAATAGGGTTCCCTCTAAAACCATTCCTACCACACCGTATGAGATATGGCATGGTAAGAAACCAAGTCTGAGTCATCTCAGAATTTGGGGTTGTCCGGCTCATGTCAAAAGACAACAAGCGGACAAGTTAGAGTTTAGGTCCTTTAGAGCTCGATTCATAGGATATCCTAAAGAGTCATTAGGATACTATTTCTACATTCCAGAAGACCACAATGTGATTGTGAGTCGACATGCCATCTTTCTTGAAAAATAGTTTATTCAAGATAGCGGCATTGGAAAGCAGATTAAGCTTGATGAGAAAGTCTCACAAGTACAACGAGCTAAGGACCAATTGGAACCAAATCAGGTTGAGCCAATAAGAACACTACCTCCTCCACCTCGTAGATCGGAAAAGAGTTTTCCATCCCCCTGAAAGATACTTAGGTATTATTTCAGAGGAAGTAGAGAAAATGTTCCTCGTAGGTAATGGTGCTCATGGTGATGATCCCAAAACCTACAACGAGGCGATATCAGATATCGACTCCGAGAAATGGCTAGAGGCAATGCAGTCAGAAATTGACTCGATGCACTCAAACCAAGTCTGGACCTTGGTAGATCCACCAGAAGGTATAGTACCTATTGGGTGTAAATGGATCTTCAAGAGAAAGATTGGTGCAGATGGGAATGTGGAGACATTCAAGGCTAGACTAGTGGCAAAAGGTTATAGTCAACGCGAAGGCATTGACTATCAGGATACCTTTTCCCCAGTGGCTATGCTAAAATCCATCCGCACATTGCTTGCCGTTGCAGCCTATTTCGATTATGAAATATGGCAAATGGATGTGAAAATGGCATTCTTAAATGGATATCTTGAGGAAGATATCTATATGGAACAGCCGCTAGGTTTCACATCCAGTGATACTGATCACAAGGTTTGCAAGCTGCAAAGGTCCATATATGGACTTAAGCAAGCATCTCGGAGCTGGAACACTCATTTCAATGATGTGATCAAAAAGTTTGGTTTCATCAAAAATGAAGAGAAACCATGTGTTTTCAAAAAGGTCAGTGGGAGCGCTGTTGTCTTCCTCGTATTGTACGTGGATGACATCCTCCTTATTGGGAATGATATTCCCATGTTGACAACAGTCAAAATATGGTTGTCCAAGGAATTCTCCATGAAAGACCTAGGTGAAGCATCCTTTATTCTAGGAATTAAGGTCTATAGGGATAGACCGAATAGGATGCTAGGACTTTCACAGAAGATGTACATAGAGGAAAGTACTAAAGAGGTTTAGTATGGAAAACTCTAAGAGGGGATTAATACCCTTCAGACATGGTATTCATCTTTCCAAGAAGATGTGCCCTAGCACACCTGAGGAAATAGAACGCATGAGCAAGATCCCTTATGCTTCTGCAATAGGGAGCCTCATGTATGCCATGCTATGTACACGACCTGATATAGCCCATGCTGTGAGTGTCACAAGCAGATATCAGTCAAATCCAGGTGAAGAACACTGGACTTCTGTGAAATGTATCCTTAAGTACTTGAAGAAGAACTAAGGATATGATGTTGGTCTTTGGTAATGGAGAACTCCAAGTCCAGGGATACACAGACTCGGATTTCATGTCCGATATAGATGATCGAAAGTCGACATCTGGAAGTCTGTTTGTGTGCAATGGTGGTGCTGTCAGCTGGAAGAGTTTCAAGCAAACTGTGATAGCAGATTCCACCATGGAAGCAGAATATATCGCTGCATCAGAGGCTGCAAAGGAAGCATTCTGGTACAAGAAGTTTGCTGCAGAAATTGGAGTAATGCCATCAGATGCCATTCCTCTATACTGCGACAACAATGGCGCCATAGCCCTTGCTAAGGAGCCGAGGTCTCACCAGAAAATCCAAGCACATTGAGCGGCGATACCACCTCATCCGCGATTACCTCGAGAAGGGTTACGTCGAGGTCAAGAGAGTCAACTCCACAGATAATGTGGCAGACCCACTTACAAAGCCGTTGGGCCAGCAGAAGATCGAAGCCCACCTTGAGAAGATGGGACTTAGACTTGTAGCCAATTGGCTTTAGGACAAGTGGGAGATTGTTAGATATATGTGCCCTAGAAGCCAGAATTGGCTGACACTTGTAATACACTTCTAGGGGCAAAATTATAATTTTGACTAATAATCAATAAAATGGGTTATTTTCTATCACATATGTGTATTTAGTGTCTGTGATACATCCTTTGAGTTAATGGTAATGATAATTCATATTTTCAAGAGTTGAAAATTTAAGACATGAATAATCATTATTAACTCATAAAATGCTCCCGACCATAGGATCATCACGAGGATGGTGATTGATCCGGAAGGTTGGTGTACAATCGCTTCTCTTTAGTAGATGAGTCTTGAGTCTACGGTGTGGAGACACCGGAGCGAGAGTACAGGTACTCGTTAGAGAATGAGGGCACTGAGCGTGACCACCTCGAGTAGTCATTAGGAAGTCTACCTTCTCGTCAATGACTGACTCGATGCTGCAGTAGGTGTGTCTGGTTCTTTGACCTGAGGTGCATCGGCAGTTCACCTTGAGGGTGTTATAGTTTGACTACACCATTACTCGATCTCCTAGCCATATGGAACCCTGAGGTGTATGTTGGCTATAGCATGTTCATTGTAGGAACTGGATGGCATCAAGATGGAATCTATCTACCTCGGTGGTAGAGGAGCAGCCCTATGATGATCATGAGAATCAAGTCCAGAAGCCCATGGCCATGGCAGAGTGAAATAATAGAAAGAGTTTCTATTTAGATTTTCACATCGGACTTGAATCGAATGATTACATCATATGACAGAGAACTAGGGTTTGACGAGTTCACCTTAACCCTAATCTGACGGGGCTCAAGATAGAAGAACTTAATCACACAGGTAGCTACACCAAGAGGTTCACATTTAGCTCTGATGGGTTGCCACCATATACTGCTAGGTGTCACTGGTGGATTTTGGGAGCAATTAGAATGATTTAGATGATCGATCATTCTAGCTGTTCGAATCAGAAGAGTTCTGATCCATCGAAAGGAGTTTCGATGATGTCGATGATAGAGATCATGACATATCCCATTACCATACAGAACTGAACCTAACTGGGTCACACAAACAAGGGTTTGAATCTGGTGATCATCAATTGAACTGATCTAGTTCAATTGATCTGAATGAGATTCAATTAGGTTCAAGGAAAATCGTGCTAGCACTCGATTGAACCTAACGTTCTTCTTTTACTATCATAAATAAGTTGTCCTGACTGAGCCAAAGGAGTTTGTGCTCAATCAGAGGCCTTCATATGGTCTGACTGGAGGTTGTCCAAGTCAGAAAAGGTTGTCTTATTTTGTAAGACATTACCTGCCATTTTTGGTCACCTGCCATTTCTTGTCTTTGACTTTGGTCAAAAGTCTACCTTTGACTGGTCAAAACCAT
>QRFJ01000620.1:224981-300807 GCA_006176705.1 Cocos nucifera
CTAGGGGACTCTTTTCGCACCAATTAGATTTAGATCTGATTTCACAAAGGGTTGTGATTGGTTGGAAGAAGAGAAGTTGGATCACAGTCAGTCTATAAATAAGACCCTGCGCCCAACTCAGATTGTGATGGAATGATTGAATCACAATTCCCCATGCCCCTAGGCTGCCTCTCCCCTCCTTCTCCATTGCAAACCACCTTCTCTCCTTGCTCTCCACGTCCAAAAGGAGTTTTGGATTTTTGTTGGTGCGATTCAAGCAAGAGAAAGACGATCAAAAGCTAGAAGGCTGCACTGCTGCAAAGGACGACTACTGATCTTCAAAAGAAATTTTGAAGATCCTCCAGATCAGATCTAGATCTGATTTTTGAAGATGTGATAGAGAAAAAGAGGATCTCCAGATCCAGCCTGAGTGGATACCGGTAGAAGCTAGGCACTTGTATGGCTAGATCCAGAACCTTTCGCTGCAAACAGAATCATCAACAGGATAATAGGATTATTCAAATCAGGTAAATTAAATTAAATTTAATTTATTTTTATTTTATTTTATTTATTAAAATAATAAGAATCGGATCTGAAACTTTTTAGATCTAATATGGATCAAAGAAAAAATTTTTTGAAATATATCTCTTGATCTGATCAGATCTGAACGAACCTAGATCAAAAAATCAGGATTTCCCTTCATACAAGACACAAAAAAAAAGAGTACAACTACTCGAGGATCTCAACCTTGGAGGATGGAGCTAGATCACTCTCGACCACCTCAAGTTTTCAAACTAGTTTGGATGCCTCTACGGTAGATTCAGATGGGCTAGAAGCGAGCTCATCGAAGGAAAGGTCGACTACAGCATTAGACAGTCCCACCTCCACGTTGTCTTCCTCCTCCTTCAAAAAGCCGAGGTCGAGCTTGGGGAACCTTCGGGCTATCCTGCCTTCGTAGAACTTGAAATCCTTGATAAACGCTTCCTGGCTAAACTTGATGTTCAGGTTCTGCATCTCGGAAGAGGTCTTGAACTCTTCCACGGCCCGGATCATTGCCTCCGAGATTGACTTTGCCATTTGGGTCTCTAGTTTGGCGACCCTATTTTTGGCTTCCTTCCTCCTCTCCTCCTCTAGGGCTAGTGCGGCCTTCAGTCTGACCAAGGCAAACTCCTCTTCGTGGAGCACATCCTGAAGACTCTTGA
Organism: Cocos nucifera; assembly: GCA_006176705.1. Taxonomy (NCBI): domain Eukaryota; kingdom Viridiplantae; phylum Streptophyta; class Magnoliopsida; order Arecales; family Arecaceae; genus Cocos; species Cocos nucifera. Next base: position 226,163 of record QRFJ01000620.1, read on the forward strand.
TGTCCGCCACCTTCTTCTCAGCAAGATGCTCGACCTTGTTGACCCTCTCTTGAAGATGGTGGACCTCGGCTCGAAGGTCCTCCTGGGTCTTGTGTGCCTTCGCCTCCTGACGATGCACCCTTTTGATGTGAGTGAGCATCTGGTGATCCAACTGCAACAAATGATTTGTGTAAAAAGAAAGAAAAGAAAAGAAGGAGAGAAGAAAAAGAGTGCAGGAGAGAAAAGAAAGAATCGAGCAACGTAGCAATCACCTTGAGGATGATTTCGAGAGAACTCCAGATGAGCTGCCATGGATCTAGGTCGGCCATCTGGTCCACCACCTTGGGAATGGCAAACCTATCGACAAGATTTCGGACGATCTTCGGATTGTTGAAGGGATCCTCCCCTCGTTCGTTGTCGTTGCCATCCGGTCCATCTAAGTGAGCCTTGTAGGACATCTTCACAATAGCTTTCTTTTTTCTTCCCTCTCCTATCTCTTTCTTGATAGGGAGCTCCAAAACCCGATCCCCGCTGGAGGGACCTGAGGGCATGGAAGGCACCAGGCCCATGCTAGCGATGTCAACCTTGGTAGTTGAGGCAATCTTGACGTCGACGATGACCTCGAACGCAGCGGTAGTGGAGGCAGGGACTCCGGAACTGGAAACACTGACCTTCACCCTCTTTGAGCCATCTTCTTGTGCCTTCCCTTTCCTCTTCTTGGTGAAGAGCCCTTTGGTAAGCATCTTGGTGGCTTATGCATCCGTTTCTATAGCAGAAAAAGAAGAGCGGTCAGTAGCAATACATGTGCACGAAATCATGTGAATTCGAAAATCAAAAGATGTACCAGCAGGATCGTGGGGACTCATACCTAGGTTGAACAAGGTCTGTTCTTTTAGAAGGTTGGAAAGAGGAGGAGCTCGGTACACCTTGAGTTTATCGAAGGAATCAAGGTCGGCTCCGTCTAAGCTAGAAGTTCAGTGAACTGACTCTCTAATATAACCCTATGAAGGAAGACCTAATGGTAAGATCGGACAATGTACAAAAAAAAATTTTTTCTTCCAATTGTGAATGGAAGAAGGGGCATCTTTCAATAATCCCTTCTTACCGACCTAGGAGGAAAAGTACCATCAATCCTTCATGGAAGGATAGTGCTTGAAGGTATAGAAATTCCTAAAAAGCAAAATGGTTGGCTGGATTTCGATCAATCGATAGAGGGAGAGGAAACCTATGACGAACTAAAAGAAGTTTGGTATGATAGATACGAAGGAGATATTTAAAAATCGAAAGAGGACAACTACGAATGGGGGCAGCGGGAGTCTAAACCCAGCGCACAAAGCTTCTAAGTATAAATAAAATTGACCGATCGGAGGAGAACTGACCTGGTCGTCGGAGCTGGGGAGTTCAAGGTCATATTCTGGAGGGATTCCATATTGGATTTGGATTAGAGAAAGATCATCTGAGGTAAGGATGAATGGGATGGTGTTTGGAGCAAAAGATGAGTGGAACATATTCTTAGGTTTTACCTCGGCCATGGGTGTAGAATCAAAAAAGGTTGGTCTGGATGAGCCCCACTAATCGATGGAGTGGGATGTTTTGAAAGACATTCAAATCGAGATGAATCCCAAGAAAATTCCTCCCTAAAAAAAATCAGAAAAATAAGGAGCCAGAAGTGATTAGCACGAATAACCTAAGAGAAGGGTTAGGAAACTGACTTAAACTATCCAGAGAGGATGAAAAGACGATGGACGCAATAAGGATCAATTGAAAGGGTATCCAAAGCTCAGGAAGGCGAGAGAAAGATAAGACACACGGAAAAAAGGCAAACTAGGACCGAAGGAAGAAGAAGACTCGGGTAGGAATGACTTTCGAACAATAGGAGAAGGCCTTAAATAGTCAGAGATAATCCGAAATAGTTATGATTGTGGATCGACTTCGATCGGTTAGCATACACAGCATGTCCTACTCATTATGACAAAGGAGCAGCGATGGATGGAGTCTTTATGGCACCGTACCTGTAATAGAGTTTCGACGAAAAATTCGAAGGAATATTTTTTCGGACTCATTTCAGACTTAGAACATTTCGGTGCCAGCACGGTAAATACCGAAACATCTTGTCTTGATAAGCGCAGGAACCCAGGACCGGACTTCGGCCGTTGTCTTTTTTTCTTTCTTCAAATTTCAAACTCGAGAGTAGGAGGACTACTGTTGGGGATAAACCCCACTCCCGCCGAAGTTCAGTTTGATGCTTAACCTAATGTAACCGATAATCACAGAAGAGCTTCGATCGAAAATTCTTCCTCCAGCAGTCGAACTCCTTCCATACCCGTCCAGCAGCCGAACTCCTTTTAGACTCCTCCAGCGGTCGAACTTTCCGTAGTCATCCAGGAAGATCTCCGCACGAGTTCGGTCTTGTACATGGCATGAACCGACCCATATCCGGACTACCTCAGAAGAGTCCGAACTCATCTAAAATTGATACAGCTCAAAGGTCATCGCCAACCGACGCTCATCCCTCCGAAGTTTGACTATCAAATCTCAAATGGACTGGCATCTTACAACAATAAATACTATCTTCCATAATAAACTCTACGTGACCCCGAGCGGCCCACTATCCGATAGTTACGGCTGTCACTATCAATTTGTGATAGGCTCCATCTATAAAAAGAACCCTCTAGATATATTTTCTCTAGGCTCTCTTCTTCCTTCCGAAAATTTTGCAACTTTCTTGGCTGAGCACTCCATTTCTGCTGACCAAAAAAGCTAACTTGATCGTCGGAGAGTCTTGCCGGAGCTACCACCCTGGACTCTGGATGAGACTTATTTTACAGGTCACCGACGGCGATCTCGTCTTCTCCGACTCCGGCACTTCTCCGATGGCAATCAGATTTCGCACCAACACTGTCCATAGAGAACGTCATAGGTTTCTTCAGGTCCATGCTAAAGATCAGAAACTTCCGTAACATGATATTGGGGCTTGTGATGTCAAGGATGATTGACATTCGAGCAATATCATGAAATATCAATTGATATCAGGATGAGGTGGTGCCAGTTAGTACGCCAATACTCCATAGAAAGAAATTTTGCCATACCATGTAAAATTTTGATGTATTGTGCTGCTTTTAGTTTTTTTCTTTTATTATTATTTTTTCTGCTTTTCCTGGGTCATAAATAATGCCCTCACCCTCCGAGCATACTGTAGCCATGTTTGATTCAGCCTGCACAAGCTGAAGCCGAGTATTTTATAAAGCTGGGACTGACATAGTAGTTGATATAAAGCTGGGACTGACATAATAGTTATGCACCCAAGCAAGATTCTCACAATCCCAGTCTCCCAAAAGGGACAACGATGCATGCACATAGACCAAATCCACCAGATGGCAGTTATATTTTCCATCGGAGGACAGCAGCATATGATGTACAGCTAGGCAATTTAGATACGGAAAATGAGAAGCAGCCAAAATTGCTTAGATAGATACTAATGTCTTATTGCATCTATGTGCAATATACATGCATATACACACACGTCTGCTGAGATCCATTATATGTCAAGTAACTCCATACGAGGAATATTGTAGTTAATCTTATGTCACTTCCTAACAGAAAGAACAGAAGGATCATTTGCCACTACCAATTCTTTTCTTGGATGGGATTTGGCTAGTGCTGACCGAAGGCAGTGTCATAGAAACAGCTCCTCTTAACCTCCTCTGGAGGGATGAAGTAGTCCGCAGAGAGACCGGGCACATTGAAGACCACATCATCTATTACCCACATCTCCTCCATCCGCGTCACCACCGAGTCGTCTTTCACCCCGACGCCAAACCTCACCAAGTTCACGGTGGTCCGGCCCGAGTGGGCGATCATAACGCCGTCCACAGCTCGATAGTCATCGATGCTTGATGCTATGGTGGTCTCCCAAAACGTTGCTTGGGATCCCGGCGTTTGGATCCGTGTCAACTGGGAATCCTCGAGATGAACTAGTAAGCCACTGCGCTGGCTGAAGTAGCCCAGCATTACGTGTTTGACGATATCTGCTGTGCTATCGCTTCGATTCGACAAGACCGAACGGTCTACCTCCAACTTCAGCACGAAACATTCTTCGTCATCGATGTGCTTCTCTCCAATGTGTTCGGAGGGGGAGAACACTGCTGCAATCGTCACGGGGTCTAATCCCTGTGGATTAAGTCAGTTTTGAACAAATCAAGACCTGATCTCAGGACATGGTTAGCAGAAAAGTATTTAGAAATCATACATGGTTCATCCCAAAAAAGAGCATGAAAGTTATAAAAAAAAAAAGAAGAATGCTGGTTAGCAACTATTTATGATATTTGTATGCAGTGGTTAATTTAATGAGTTGCTTCCCAAGAGAGAGAAAATTACTTTAGCGACTAGAGATCCATTTTATGCTTGAAGGAACTTTCACCTAAACTCTCCAGTGAAGGGAAAACAGAGTACATGAACTAGTATAAATTAAGGCGCCCATGTTAGATATGAAGCCTTGCTTCAAACCTCATTTAGAAAAATAGCGACAGAAAACAACACTGCTCCATGGGAAGATTACAATATTTGAATTAAATAAAAGGAGGAAAAAATCACTGATGGCTCTCCTGGTGGAAACCAGTACAAAAGGTAGCATAAAAGAGACTCATGTGATGGAACACAATGCTAAGAGCATAGAAGAACTTTATGAAAAGCAGCTAAGACTATTATCTCGTAAAGATAGTTCCTACGGATCTTTTTACGCTTTGTCACAAAAAAGGGAATAATGATAGTTCACATGCCTGCATACTTTTTAACCTAAAGCTGTCCTACCATCGTGTGAGAGTCCGGTTGGGCTACATAGCAGTCAGCCAGAAGCCAGCAGAATAAGTAAAAAGAATAGCAATGACTGAAAAGAGAAGAAGATCAAAAGAAAAAGCTGCCCACTTGCCTGAATTGCTCGCCGTAGGGGCCGAACTCCGCCCCGTGCCGCATGAGCCCCGAGCCACGGGGTGCGGCGCCAGGCCACCTCGCCGTCGCTGCCTGCCGCGATCTGGTGGCCCGAGACCGCGAGCTCGACGATCCACTTGTCGGGGACCAGCTGCCACACAACGAAGCATCCTTTGTGCTGATCTCCTGCCGCCGAGCTTAGCCCGTTCTCGTCCGTCATCACCACCTTCACTCTTCCAGACGCGAACATGCTCTTCACGGTCCCCTCTATCTTTGCGCACCCGGTCGTCGCCCGGAATTGCTGGATTATGTACTGGGCCGAGGAGGCCACCTATTTCATGAACATTAAAACCCACCCATGAAATAAATGAAGATGACCACAAACCATGGCATACAATTTGCGCATGGAAAAATTTACGTTGTGAGGTTGCTTCGAAAGGATGGAGACGGGGGAGAGAGGGCAGCCCAGGACGCTGAGGATGATCTTGAGATCGGATCTCTTGGGGAAGAGGAGGGGCAAATGGCTCTTTAGCCACCTGTGGAAGGAGTGGCTCCTCCTGGACAAGCCCTTGGAGTCTTCTTCGCTAACGGGCTCCTCTGTTAGAGGAGCAAGCCGGGCCATTTGCTCTGCTTCTTGCCGGTGGTCTCTCTATCTGTCTGTCTCCTTTCTCTCTGTAGGAATTGGAACTTGGAAGGGCTGCGGTGGTTGTTATAGGAATATGATTGCAAGGTGACTGGTCTTCTCTTTTTCTGCGTCTCTCACAAGCTTGGGAGCTTTTCTTTTGCTTATATGTAAAGAGGGAGGAGTGCTTTGGGGCACAGAAGGGTGGGGTCCAAATGGTAGATAAGAAGAGAGGGCTTTTAAGGCAGGCAAAGACATCGAGTTGGGCAAGGGGTCGAAATCTTGGTAATAATGTAACGGAGGTTGTGGAGTGGAGTTTGGTAAAATTGGTGACTCAATGAGGTGCGTCCGAGAGAAGGGAAAGGGAAAGATGCCGAGCAAGGAGAGATTTTACGGGATATCAGTGACTGGGGAACGGAAAGTGAGGCTGGCCAACAGATTCGAGGGAGAATCTGTGACGAATTTGGTGACTCAAATTGATTTCGGTTATAGAAATGAAGTGATAACTAGGAGGGGGCAAAAAAAAAAAAACACGTAAGGTCCAAGGGACCTAGCCGTATCCGTTGTCCGCTGATGATAACGGTGGTGCAGTGTGCAGGATGGTAGCAGTGGGTCCATTGCACACCTTCTGGTTGCGTCCTAAGGAGGACCGATGTAGAATTGTCCGGATTTGGTATGCTTACAGTTACAAGCAGATAGCCGTTCAAGGGAGGAATAACATGATTCAGGCGTCAGAACAATTCTTTTACCATGAGGCAAGAGGTGATTGATATGATTTGTAGGATTTGCTGTCAAACATTGGATTAGTTGATTGTATAGTTATTGTTGATGTAGAAATTTATCTTGAGGTCGGATTGCTGGAGTTGCGCGATAGCGGTGAGTCGGCAGCGACGGAATGAAGACGGTCATACCTGCAAGAAAAGTTCTCGATCGAAGTTGGCTCCAACGGGGATCCTCCGACGTTTAAGTCAATTTTCTATTCAACAGAGGAAAGAAGATGAGCATTTAGAAGAGAAGAATTGCGTACCTTGGGGTCTCTCTTTTTTCTCTTTCATAGAAGGGTCTAGAGTTTGTTAGGATGAATTGTAGGTTGTTAGTAGTGAAAGATCAGTAGGTTGTCGGAGATATTTTGTTTGCCTATTAGAATATTCTTAGGAATCATGTCAGGTATTGTCCCCTTATGGCACGTAGAGGAAAAGTTGATAATCCAGAGGAGTTCATCCTAAGAGAGTTCATCATGGAGGAGTTCATTCTGAGAGAGTTCGTCCTAGGAGAGTTCATTCGAAAGGAGTTCATCTCCGGAGAGTTCGTCCTGGAGGTGTTCATCTCAGGAGAGTTCATCCTAGGAAAGTTCATCCGGGGGGAGATCATCCTAGGGAAGTTCATTTCGAGGGAGTTCATCCTGGGAGAGCTTATCCTTTCAATAACTTCAAATTTGGCTTGAGATAGGAACTCAGCCTCAGCCTTCTGAAGATCTCCAATCAGCCCATATTGTGACCGACTTCTATCTCTTGATGAACTCAAGTTCGACCTTAAATAGGACCTCGGCCACTATTAGATATGTGTGCCCTAGAAGTCAGAATTGGCTGACACTTATAATACACTTCTAAGAACAAAATTATAATTTTAACTATAAATAATAAAATAGATTATTTTCTATCATAAATATTTATTTAGTGTCTGTGATACATCCCTTGAGTTAATGGTAACGATAATTCTTATTTTCAAAAGTTGAAAATTTAAGACAAGAATTTTCATTATTAACTCATAAAATGCTTCCGACCGTAGGATCATCATGAGGATGATGATTGATTCAAAAGATTGGTGTACAATCACTTCTTTATAGTAGATGAGTCTTGAGTCTATAGTGCGAAGACACCGGAGCGAGAGTACAGGTACTCGTTAGAGAACGAGGGCACTGAGCGTGACTACCTTGAGCAGTCATAAGAAAGTCTACCTTCTCATCGATGACTGACTCGAAGCTGCAGTGGTGTGTTAGATTCTTTGACCTGAGGTGCATCGACAATTCACCTTGAGGGTGTTATAGTTTGACTATACCATGACTCGGTCTCCTAGCCATTCGGAACTCTGAGGTGTATGTTGGCTATAACATGTTCATTGTAGGAATTGGATTATACCAAGAGAGAATCTATCTACCTCGGTAGATGAGGAGAAGCCCTATGATGATCATGAGAATCAAATCCATAAGCCCATGGCCATGGCAGTATGAAATAATAGAAAGAGTTTCTATTAAGATTTTCACATCGGACTTGAATCGAATAATTAAATCATATGATAGAAATTAGGGATTGATGAGTTCACCTTAACCCTAATTTGATCGAAACTCAGGATAGAAGAACTTAATCACACAAGTAGCTGCACCGAGAGGTTCATTTTCAGTTTTGATGGGTTGCTACCATACACTGCTAAGTGTTACTGATGGATTTTGGAAGCAATTAGAATGATTTAGATGATCGATCATTCTAGTTGTCTAAATCAGAAGAGTTCTGATCCATCGAAAGAAGTTTCGATGATGTTGATGATGGAGATTATGATATATCCCATTACCATACAAAACTAAACCTAACTAGTCACACAAACAAGAATTTAGATCTAGATATATTGGACTAATCCAGTTCAATTGATTTGAATTAGATTCAATTAGGTTCAAAAAAATCGTGCTAGCACACGATTGAACCTAACGTTCTCCTTTTTATTATCATTAAAAGTTATCTCGATTGAGCCAAATGAGTTTGTGCTCACTCAGGTACCTTTACTTGGTCTAACTAGAGTTTGTCCAGGTCAGAAAAGGATTATCTTAATTTATGAGATAAATTTGAGACAACACCTGCCATTTTTTGTCACCTGCTAATTCTTGTCCTTTGACTTTGGTCAAACATTGACCTTTGATCCTTGAACATCTGCCCATATGTCATGCACTTATTGAAGAGTAGATAGGGGCTTATCCTCTTATTAGAATTTGGAAAGAAGGGGGTGCACGCCTAGGGAGGCGTGCGCCCATGGATAGGGACGACTGGAGTCCCATACGAATGGGACTATAGGTTGCTTCTTGGATTCTACTTAGGTGACCCCTAGCTATAGACTTTGACCAGTCTTGGGCGCCATCTAAGGATGAATTAGTGGGGCTCTCATCTAATTGAATCAGGTGATGTCATCCCACCAATCAGATTTAGATCTAATTGCACGAAGCAACGTGATTGGCCTGGATGATTTGGCACTACATAGCGCAGTAGGATCTATATAAATCCTATCTGTGACATACTTTTATAGAGTTTCCTCTTAGCCATGCCCTAAGGCTGCCCCTCTCCCTCCTCCATGCCATCTTCTGATCCTCTCTCTCCTTTCCACATCCAAAGGAAGTTGGGCTCCAGTTTGGTATGATCCAGGCAAGAAAAAGCTGACGAGAAAGGAAGAAGGCAGCACTACTGCAAAGATGACTGCTGATCTTCAGAAGAAATTTTGAAGATCTTCTAAATCAGATCCTGATCTAATTTTTGAAAAAGTGATAAAGAAGAAAAAAATCTCTAGATCTAGTCTGAGTAGATACTGGTAGAGGTCAGACGCTTGCATGGCTAGATCCAGAATCTCAGGCAATCAACAGGATCATCAAAGGGTAATCAGATTATCCAATTTCAAGGTATAAATTAAATTAGATTTGATTTATTTTTATTTTATTTATTAGATTTATAAAATTAAATCTAAAATATCTCAGATCTAATCTAGATATATGAGAGAAAATTTTGAAATATCTCTCTTGATCCGATCAAATCTGAACGAACCTAATTCGAAAAATCAAGATTTCTCCTTCAACTGGTATCAGAGCCAAGTTCTCTAAATTATTTAGATCTAATTTTTATTTATTTTTGATATAAAAATTAGATGATTTTAGATATCACATGAGATATGATTAGATCTAAAATCAAAAAAAATAAAATTAAATAATATAGATCTAAGTTCTCCAATATGCATGACTAGTTGTAAAATAGAATAGTTCTATACATAGTCTTGCATGATCATGATTTATTTTGATTAAATTATAATTTTAGATCTATTTATTTTCTATTTTTTGATGATTATAAATATTATAATAAGATCTAAAAAATAAAAAATAAAATTATTTAATTTTTAGATCATATGAGATATGATGCATGCATGATTAGACTAGTTGTAGAATAGTTTTACATAATTATTTAGATTAAAATTTATTTTGATGTGATTAATTTAAATCTAATTTTTTAGATAATTATGAGATAATTTAGATCTAAAAAAATATGCATGATATGATACATGAGATGTATGCAAAACATGTATTAAGTTAGATCAATTTTATATATGAGATATATAATGTAGATCTAACTAGTTTTGTAGATTTATATTTCTGATTAAGGCATTCCCCTTGGCCATCCGATCATAAGAATAAAGTAGAATTTAAATGTCTTCTCCTTCCATTCGATGGAGTGTTCTCATGATGTGTAAGGGTGCTGTGCGTTCGTCCTTAATCAGAAATCAAAAACTTACTTTCTATAAAACCCTAGATCCTGAAACCCTAGAATTTTATTTACATGTTTTGTTTGTGAACCCTAACTTAATTAAGAATTAAGATTATGAAATATATATTAGATCTAAAATTAAAAATTTTAGATCTAAGATATATTCATAAAATTGGGTTCGGGCTTGGGTAGCTTAATTAGATCTAAGCGGTTGATCAAACCAAATCAAGAGTTGGTTAGATGGTATCAATAGTGCTTAAATTGACCAGCCTAATAGGATTAAGTCTGGGTCAAGATTGAGTAACGTGAGTGATCGATCAAGCTAAGACCTAGTTAGGCTCAGTGGTTAGAGTCTAGATTGTAGGCTAACCCGATTGATTCTGGCTCAATAATTTGGTGTCTAAGGTAAGTTTGATAGATACGATCGACTGAATTTTAATTGAGAGCTACTTGACTCGAATGTGTTCTTATCGAGTTAATGGCATATCCGTTCCATCGATCTCACTTACCTGATCATATTTGTAGGCACAGTTTTGATCTAAGATGATCAATAATCCGAGCTAACCCAAGCCACTAGGTTAGTCATAATGGTTATGACTATGTTAAGTCTAGTTTAATGAGACCTAAATCAAATCTCCCTAAGAAAAGATTAAGTCTAAGGTCTTCCACCATTATAGGTGTGCGGGCCCTTTTTGGGGTTGATTGTTCTCGACTGATTACAGTGGTTCAGTTGCACCGAAAAAATACAACCATATCTATTAGGCATTGGATGCTATGGGCTGGAGGATGGATTGGACTCAATATTTTGGATACGGTGAGAGACTCAATTAGGAATCTAATTTATGTAAATGGTGGGTCTGACTTAACTAAGGAGTGGATCAATATTCTGAGCATGGTAAAATTCATGAATTAGAGATCAAGTTTGGGTGCACCATGATTAGAGAATCATTGAATAAGAGTTGTTCACTCATTGGCTAACCCATCATCAATAACTGTTAGGTGAGATGATGAGTTAGTTGGTGAGACTGCATCACCCACTAGAAATCATTAATCATGAAGATTTTCACATCTCTGCAGAGGGAGTGTAGGGATCCAAAAAAATAGTGGAAGTTAATTTATTTAATAATAAATCTTTAAATAAATTGGTTAAGTCTTAATTATAATATCTATCTAGAAACTTTGACTTTCTATAGGAAAATGTCTGCATCCAACCCACTAGCACAAATCCTAGACATCCATAGACTGACGGACCAAATTACAAGGATTGACTTCGAAACTTCAAAATTATTTTGGATTTTAAAAAGTTAACTCATGTATTGGATCAGGATCCTCCCACCTTACCAGCTCATCCATCCATTGAACAGAGAGCGTCTCTTAAAAAGTGGATGGATGAAGATAATAAGGCCAGATATAACATGTTGGACTCGATGTCTGATGAACTTCAGCACCAATATGAAGATATTAAGACTGCTCACCAAATATTGGCTCAGCTACAGGAGATGTTTGGTAAATAGAGTGGCACAGCCAAGTATCAAGTCATTAAATGACTATTCAAGGCTAAGATGCGTGATGGGCAGTCAGTCCAAGATCATTATCTGATGATGATCAAGAATATGAAAGAGCTTGAGAAGTTCGGAGTGAAGTTAGACTTGGATCTGTAAAATGACATAATTCTACAATCTCTAACTGATGCGTATGGGTAGTTCATCATGAACTACCATATGCATAAACTTCAAAATTTCTTGGCCGAACTTATGAACATGCTGGTTACCGGTGAGCTTTCTATGAAAGGTTCTAAAGGCTCAATGCTTGCTATGGAATGGACTTCTTTCAAGAGAAAGTCTTTTGGAAAGAAGAAGAAGTCTATGAAAAGGTAGAAGGTGGAAGGAGGAAAGAAAAAAAGATAGAGCTGAATAAGAAGGCCGCTGACAAAGAAAAATATTTTCATTGCAATAATGACGGCCACTGAAAGCAAAACTGTCCTACTTACCTAGCCACCTAAAGAATAAGAAGGAGGCAGGTCCTTCTGGAGGTATGCTCGTTATTGAGTCTAACCTTATGGTTTCTTCTACATCCAGTTGGATGCTTGACTCTGGTTCTAGTGCTCATTTATGTACTTCCATGCAGGGTCTTGAGGATAGCAGGAGGTTGAGGGATGGTGAGATGATCCTGCGCATCGAAAATAATGCAAAAATTGCTGTCGTGGCCGTGGAAACATATCCTCTTCGACTACCATCTAGTTTAGACTTAGTTTTAAAAGACTATTATTATGTGCCTGCAGCAAGTAGGAATTTGATTTCTATTTCTTGCCTTGTATTAGAAGGCTATGTAATTAGTTTTCTTAAGGACCATTGTAATATTCTTTATGAAAGAAATAAAATTGCAAGTGGTTTTCTTATCAATGGTCTTTATCAGTTACATATTGATGTATTTATTTTTAATATCGAGCAAAATGTGAATACAATGAAATGACCTAGGAATAGTCCAAACGATAGGTAACTATGGCACCTAAGACTAGATCATATAGTAGAAGATAGGGTTAACAAATTGGAGAAAACTAAGCTATTGAGTCCATTGACTTCCGAGTCATATCCAATTTGTGAATCTTGTCTTCATGGCAAAATGACAAAGCTCCCTTTTGTAGGACATGGGGAAAGGGCTACAGATCTTCTTGCCCTAATACATACTGATGTGTGCGGCACATTTGATGTACCGACTAGAGGCAACTTTGTCTACTTCATAATCTTTATCGATGATTTATCTAGGTATGGGTATGTGTATCTTATGAGACACAAGTCTGAAGCTTTTGAAAAGTTCAAGAAATTCAGACATGAAGTAGAAAAAGCAAACTTGAAAAATCCATTAAGGATTCTTCGATCAGATCGAGGAGGTGAATACCTTAGTCAAAAATTTTCCTAGACTATCTCAAGGAAAATGGCATAGTCTCTCAATGGACTCCACCAGGAATACCTCAACTCAATGAAATTTCAGGAGAGAAATCGGAAACTCTATTGGATATGGTCCGATCCATGATGAGCTTCACAGACCTCCTTGATTTTCTTTGGGGATACTGTTTGTTAACTTGCAATTATACTTACTGAATAGGGTTCCTTCTAAAACCGTTCCTACCACACCGTATGAGATATGGCATGGTAAGAAACCAAGTCTGAGTCATCTCAAAATTTTTGGATTGTCCGGCTCATGTCAAAAGACAACAAGCGAACAAGTTAGACTTTAGATCCTTCAGAGCTTGATTTATAGGATATCCTAAAGAGTCATTAGGATATTATTTCTACATTCCAGAAGATCACAATGTGATTGTGAGTCGACATGCCATCTTTCTTGAAAAATAGTTTATTCAAGATAGCGGCATTGGAAAGTAGATCAAGCTCGATGAAAAGTCTCATAAGAGCAATGAGCTAAGGACCAAATGAAATCAAATCAGGTTAAGCCAATCCAATCACTACCTCCTCCATCTCGTAGATCAAAAAAAAATTTCTATCCTCCTGAGAGGTACTTAGATACTATTTCAGAGGAAGTAGAGAAAATATTTCTCATAGATAATGGAGTTCATGGTGATGATCCCAAAATCTATAACGAGGCGATATCGAATATCGACTCCGAGAAATGGTTAGAGGTAATAAAGTCAGAAATTAACTCGATGCACTCAAACCAAGTCTGGACCTTATTAGATCCACTAGAAGGTATAGTACCTATTGGACGTAAATGGATCTACAAGAGAAAGATTGGTGAAGATGGGAATGTGAAGACATTCAAGGCTAGATTAGTGGCAAAAGGTTATAGTCAATACGAAGGCATTGACTATCAAGATATCTTTTCATTAGTAGCTATGCTAAAATTCATTCGCACATTGCTTGCTATTGCAGCCTATTTTAATTATGAAATATGGCAAATGGATGTAAAAATGGCATTCTTAAATGGATATCTTGAGGAAGATATCTATATGGAACAGTCGCTAGGTTTCACATCCAGTGATGATGATCACAAGGTATGCAAGCTGCCAAGCTCCATATATGGACTTAAGCAAGCATCTCGGAGCTGAAACACTCGCTTTGATGATGTGATCAAATTATTTGATTTCATAAAAAATGAGAAGGAGCCATGTGTCTTCAAAACGATCGATGGGAGTGCTGTTGTCTTCCTCGTATTGTACGTGGATGACATCCTCCTTATTGGAAATGATATTTCCATATTAACCATAGTTAAAATATGGTTATCTAAAGAATTCTCCATGAAAGACCTAGGAGAAGCATCCTTTATTCTAGGAATTAAGGTCTATAGAGATAGACCGAATAGGATGCTAGGACTTTCACAGAAGATGTACATAGAGGAAGTGCTAAAAAGGTTTAGTATGAAAAACTCTAAGAGGGGTTTGGTACCCTTCAGACATGGCATTCATCTTTCCAAGAAGATGTGCCCTAGCACACCTGAGGAAATAGAACGCATGAGCAAGATCCCTTATGCTTCAGCAATAGGGAGCCTCATGTATGCCATGTTATGTACACGACCTGATATAGCCCATGCTGTGAGTGTCATGAGCAGATATCAGTCAAATCCAGGTGAAGAACACTGGACTTCTGTGAAATGTATCCTTAAGTACTTGAGAAGAACTAAGGATATGTTGTTGGTCTTTGGTAATGGAGAACTCCAAGTCCAGGGGTATACAGACTCAAATTTTATGTCCGATGTAGATGATCGAAAGTCGACATTTGAGAGTCTATTTGTGTGTAATGGTGGAGCTATTAGTTGAAAAAATTTCAAGCAGACAGTGATAGCAGATTCCACCATGGAAGTAGAATACATTGCTGCATCAGAAGCTGCAAAGAAGGCATTCTGGCATAAGAAGTTTGCCACAGAGATCGGAGTGATGCCACCAGATGCCATTCCTCTGTACTGCGACAACAATTGCACCATAGTCCTTGCTAAGGAGCTAAGGTCTCACCAAAAATTTAAGCACATCGAGCGGCGATACCACCTTATCCATGATTACCTCGAGAAGGGATACATCGAGCTCAAGAGAGTCGACTCCGTAGACAATGCAGTGGATCAGCTTACAAAGCCGTTGGGCCAACAAAAGATCGAAGCCCACCCTGAGAAGATGGGACTTAGATTTATAGCCAATTGGCTTTAGGTCAGGTGGGAGTTTGTTAGATATGTATGCCGTAGAAGCCAGAATTGACTGACACTTATAATATACTTCTAAGGACAAAATTATAATTTTGACTATAAATAATAAAATAAGTTATTTTCTATCATAAATGTATATTTAGTATCTGTGATACATCTCTTGAGTTAATGATAATGATAATTCTTATTTTCAAGAGTTGAAATTTTAAGATAAGAATTTTTATTATTAACTCATAAAATGTTCCTGACCATAGGATCATCATGAGGATGATGATTGATCCAAAATATTGGTGTATAATCGCTTCTTTATAGTAGATAGTTTTAAGTCTATGATGTAGAGACATCGGAGCGAGAGTACAGGTACTCGTTAGAGAATGAGGGCACTGAGCGTGACCACCTCGAGCAATCATAAGAAAGTCTATCTTCTCATCGATGACTGGCTCAAAGCTGTAGTGGTGTGTCTGGTTCTTTGACCTAAGGTGCATCGACAGTTCATCTTGAGGGTGTTATAGTTTGACTACACCATGACTCGATCTCCTAGCCATTCGAAATTCTGAGGTATATATTGGCTATAGCATGTTCATTGTAGAAATTAGATTGTACCAAGATGAAATCTATCTACCTCGGTAGATGAGGAGCAGCCCTATGATGATCATGAGAATCAAGTCCATAAGCCCATGGCCATGGTAGTGTGAAATAATAGAAAGAGTTTCAATTAAGATTTTCACATCGGACTTGAATCGAATGATTAAATCATATGATAGAAATTAGGGTTTGACGAGTTCACCTTAACCCTAATCTGATCGGGGCTTAAGATAGAAGAACTTAATCACACAAGTAGCTACACCGAGAGGTTCATTTTTAGTTTTGATGGGTTGCCACCATATACTACTAGGTGTCACTAGTGGATTTTGAGAGCAATTAGAATAATTTAGATGATCGATCATTCTAGTTGTCTGAATCAGAAGAGTTTTGATCCATCGAAAGAAGTTTCGATGATGTCGATGATGGAGATCATGACATATCCCATTACCATACAGAACTAAACCTAACTGGATCAAACAAATAAGGGTTTGGATCTAGATATCATCAATTGGACTAACCCAGTTTAGTTGATTTGAATTAGATTCAATTAGGTTCAAAAAAATCGTGCTAGCACACGATTGAACCTAACGTTCTCCTTTTTATTATCATTAAAAGTTGTCTCGACTAAGCCAAATGAGTTTATGCTCACTCAGGTATGTTTACTTGGTCTAACTAGAGCTTGTCCAGATCAGAAAAGGGTTGTCTTAATTTATGAGATAAATTTGAGACAACACCTGCCATTTTCCATCAGCTGCTAATTTTTCTCTTTTGACTTTGGTCAAATATTGACCTTTGACCCTTGGACATCTGCCTATGTGTCATGTACTTATTGGAGAGTAGATAGGGGCTTATCCCCTTACTAGAATTTGGAAAGGAGGGGGTGCACGCTTAGGGAGGCGTGCACCCATGGATAGGGACGACTGGAGTTCCATACAGATGGGACTCCAGGTTGCTTCTTGGATTCTACTTAGGTGATCCCTAGCTATAGACTTTGACCAGTCTTAGGTGCCATCTAAGGATGAATTAGTGAGACTCTCATCTGATTGGATTAGGTTATGTCATCCCATCAATCAGATTTAGATCTGATTGTATTAAGCAACGTGATTGACCAAGATGATGTGGCACTGCATGGCGTAGCAGGATCTATATAAATCCTATTTGTGCCACACTTTTATAGAGTTTCCTCTTATCCAAGGCTGCCCCTCTCCCTCCTCCATGCCATCTTCTGATCCTCTCTCTCCACTTGATGCCCAAAGAAAGTTGGACTCCAGTTTGGTGCGATCCAGGCAAGAAAAAGCTGACGAGAAAGGAAGAAGGCAGCACTGCTGCAAAGACGACTACTGATCTTCAGAAGGAGTTTTGAAGATCCTCCAAATTAGATCCAGATCTAATTTTTAGAGAAGTGATAAAGAAGAAGAAGATCTTCAGATCCAGTCTGAGTGATAGAGGCTAGGGGCTTGCATGGCTAGATCCAGAATCTCAAGCAATCAGCAGGATCATCAAAGGATAATCAGATTACCCAATTTCAAGATAAAAAATAAATTAGATTTAATTTATTTTTATTTTATTTATTAGTTTTGTAAAATTAGATTTGAAATATCTCAGATCTGATCTAGATATATGAGAGAAAATTTTAAAATATCTCTCTTTATCCGATCAGATTTGAACGAACCTAATCTGAAAAATCAAAATTTTTTCTTCAACCACAGCCTTTCGAAGACCTTCAATCAACCTTCATCGTGACTTTGGCTTCCATATTTTGATAACTTCAAGCTCAGCCTAAGATGGGACCATAGCCTTAGCCTTCAATTATCTTTAATTCAGCCTTCCAAAGATCTTGGCTCTCCTCTTTTGATGATTTCAAGCTCGGCCTAAGATAGGACCTCGTTCTCAGCCTTCAATAGCCTTTAATTCAACCTTCTGAAGATCTAAGCTTCCATCTTTTGATAACTTTAAGCTCGGCCTGAAATGGGACCTCAGCCTCAGCTTGAAATGGCCTTCAATTCAGGCTTTCGAAGACCTTGGCTTTTTATTTTTTGATAACTTCAAGCTTGGCCTGAGATGGAACCTCGGTCTCAGCCTTCAATGGCCTTCAATTTAGCCTTCCAAAGATCTTGGCTTCCATCTTTTGATAACTTCAAGCTTGACCTAAGATGGAATCTCGGCCTCAGCCTTCAATGGTCTTCAATTCAGCCTTTTGAAGACTTTGGCTTCCATCTTTTGATAACTTCAAGCTCAGCCTGAGATGGGACCTCAGTCTCAACCTTTAATTGCTTTCAATTCAACCTTTCGAAGATCTTGGCTCTCCTCTTTTGATAACTTCAAGCTCAGCTTGAGATGGAATCTCGGCCTCAGCCTTCAATGGCTTTCAACTAACCTATATTATGATCTTGGCTTCCCTCCTTTGATGATATCAAGCTCAGCCTGACTTAGGATCTCGGCAACTGCCTTCTAAAGGCCTTCAATCAACCAACATTTTCATGTCTTCGATAGGCATAAAAGTTTCCCAACAATAGCCCCCCTACTTTTGAGTCCGAGCCTTGGTTTGGACGAAGGGAGTATACTAAATTGGACTTGCCAAAGACATGTCCTTTTTTGTCATTTAAACTTAGGATCTTTAGGTTTTTTATTAAAATTATTTGAAGGTCTTCAATTTTATTCTTAACTTTTTGAGCTTAGATTTTTACTGACCTCTACTTTTTAAGGTCGAATTTCTATACATGTTGATCTTCTGAACTCGGATTTCTTCAGATTTTTGCCTTCTAAGATCGAATTTCTACAAATATTGATATTTGGAGCTCGAATTTTTGTAGATCTTTGCCTCGTATTTAGAATTCAGAGGTTTTCATCCTTGCTAGGATGAGGTTATTCTCCTATCTTAAATAATCAAAGGATTTCTCTCTATGTCGGGATGAGGTTCTTCTCTTGTCCTTGACACAGTTGTAGGAAAATATCTAGGCTATTGAAAGGGCCTCTCTCCATATCTCATCTTAGATCAACGGGGTCTTTGCTTTGCTCATATTAAGATGAGGTTCTCCTTCTATTCTTAACATGGCTATAGGGGCGTATTAGGGCCACTGGAATGGCCTCTTCCCTCATCTTGTCTAAGATTAATGAGGTCTTCACTTTACTCATGTTAGGACAAGGTTTTCCTCCTGTTCCTAACAGGACTATAGGAGCATATTAGGATATTGGAGGGGCCTCTCCCCTCATCTCATCTAAGATTACCGAGGTCTTCACTTTTCTCATGTTAGGACAAGATTTTCTTCCTGTTCCTAATAGGACTGTAGGAGCACATTAGGGCCATTGGAAGGGCCTCTTTTCTCATCTCATCTTAGATTAACGAGGTCTTCGACTTTGCTCATATTAGGTTGAGGTTCTCCTCCTGTTCCTAATATGGCTGTAGGGGCATATTAGGGTAATTGGAAGGATCTCTCTCCTCATCTCATCTTAGATTAACGAGGCCTTCAACTTTACTCATGTTAGGACGAGGTTCTCCTCTTATTTCTAACATGGCTGTAGGGGCACATTAGGATCATTGGAAGGGCCTCTCCTCTTATCTCATCTTAGATTAACGAAGTCTTTGGCTTTGCTCACGTTAGGATGAGGTTCTTCTCCTATTTCTAACAGGACTGTAGGGGCACATTAGGACCATTGGAAGGGCCTCTCTCCTTATCTTGTCTTAGATCAACGTGGTCTTTGCTTTGCTCATGTTAGGACAAGGATCTCCTCCTATTCCTAATATGGTTGTAGGGGTGCATAAGGGCCATTGAAAGGGCCTTTTTCCTCATCCTGTCTTAAGTTAATGGGATCTTCGTTTGGTTGATATTCTTGTTAAATCTGCTTCCTTGGCCTTGATTTTTTCTTGGCTTGAATCTAGGCTTGGTAGATCGGCCTTGGTCATGATTTTGACTCTGGTCCGACTGTGATTTTAACTTCAACTTAATTGTGATTTTAGTTTTAGCTTATCCTTGATTCTGACCTTGGCTTGGTCTTGAATCTGACCTCAGCTCGACTTAGGCTTTAACCTTGGATTATTATTATTATTTTTTTAGTGAGCTTAGCTTACTGAGGTTAAAATTTTGTTAGCCTCAATATTTTGAGCTTGAACCTATGCAAACTTTGAACTTGTATGATCTTTGCCTCAGATTTATCTTGCTTTCACTTTGGATAGATCTTGAACTTGATCTTGGATTGGTTTGAGATTTGACTTCAGCTTGGCTTAGATTTTGATCTCAGATTAGTCTTTTAATGAGCTTAGCTTAATGGGGATGGACTTTTATTGGCCTTGGATTTGTATGATTTTAACCTTGGATTTATTTTGCTTGTACCTCGGATGAGTCTTGAACTTGACCTCGAATGGGTCTAGATTTCAACTTCAGCTTCAGCATTTATTTTTACTTTAACTTTAGCCTTGGTTTCTTGAACTTAAGTCTTAATTAGCTTTGGGTTCGGCCATGATTTTGGTATTCTATAGCTCTGTAAGAAAGAAAAAAAGAAAAGGAAAATAATAAAATAATAATGCATAGAAGTTTGGACACCACTACGAAAAAGGGCTATGGCAGCGATTTTCTAACTGCTGCTACTGCAGCCGTCACCGTAGCTCTTTGACAGCGGTTATTGCAACAGTTATTTGAACCACTGTCATAGATAGCCTATTATAGTAGTTTATAAACCACTGCAATAGATCGACCTATAGCAGTGATTATGTAATCGCTGCCATAGTTAATTTATAGCAGCGGTTACATAATCGTTGTCATAGATAATCTATAGCAGCGATTTCTTAATCACTATCATAGGTCTAATGTAGTAGTTGGCACCATTTACATCAGAAATCTATGACAGCGGTTGGCACGGATATGGCAGCGATTATAAAACCACTGCCATAGATCTTGAATAATTAAAAAATAAAATTTTTATTTTTTTATATATTTTATCTGATAAATATAGATATATAACATAAGAAAATATAATAAATATAAAAATTATTCTAAAATACTAAAATTTTATTATTGAATAAAACTTATTATAATATTTTTTAAAAAATAAAATACATCAAAAGTTTTCTAAATTTACATCATCATCGTCATCACCGAAAGTCGGAGCTGGAGTCAGAGCTAGAGCCAGAGCTGGAGCTAGAGTCGGAGCTGGAGTTGGAGCTGGAGCTGGAGCTAGAGTCGAAGCTGGAGTTGAAATGCGGACCAACATATTCTCGAAGCCCGTGACTCCAAAACACGTGCTGAGCATCGACATCATGTCTCTCATGATGCCCTCCAGATGAGATGCACTCTCCTCAGCCTGATCTACCCACATCATAATATGATCTGCCTGTGCCAACGCCTCCTCAAGCTCCTTCCGATTGACGACATCAAAAGTCTGTGAGAAGATGCTCGGCTCGAACTAGTAGCTCATCGGTATATGTCAGGATCTACATCGGATCCTCCTAGAGTGCTCAGGCCCCAAGAACTAAGATAGATTATCATGGGGCCCAAAGGTATCTAGGCCCTTGCTCATGAGCACATTTAACTAATTCTGTAATTATAAATTAAAATAAAATTTTATAAGAAATGCTATAATACTAATCATATATACTAATATATTTAATACTTATAAAAATATGCCCGATTGCGGCATTCATCGACCTACCCATCTTGTCCATGCAGCTAGATCGAAAGATCTTGCTACGGCTGGGCATCACTCCATCTCTCATCAGCTATAACAAAGAACAAATTTATCAGAAAGATGATAAAAAATATGAATTTAATTTATCTAGTAAGATTTAGAATTAATTACCTCTCTATGCACATGACTGATGATAGACTCACGGTCTAGAGTGTGCGTATACTTCTGGGCTGCACGATTCTTCCAATTCTAATAAGAGGTAGCCTAACAAGTATTCAAATAAATAATAAATATTTAAAAAATATTTAAATAAAACTTTAAGCATATTAAAAAATTTAAAAGTTAGGAATTTTACCTCATACTCTTGGCTCCTCCAGTGTCTAACCATCCTCTCCTACTGACTCGGAGGACAGTCCTATATCCAGAGAACAAGCTCCTCTAGAGTATCTCGTCGGTGCTCGAGCCATCCTCTATGGAGCTTGACCTTGTAACCCCAATACAACTTTTCAATCTTCTTCAGTCGGACATCTAGAGCCCTCTTTTGATCGAAGAAGTCGTACCTCCTCTACAAAAATTTATCAAAAATTAGTTACGAAATTATTCTAATCAAACATATATAGTATAAACATATAAAATACATAAATATAACTAAGATGTACGTACTTATCTATATCTCCTTCCATACCCGATCTCTGACGGTAGCATCCATCAAATGCCAATCTTTGGGCTCTACGGGAATGATGTCCAACCGCCTCACAATTACTCCAAAAAGAAAATGCATCTTCCATGCGGTCTCTCCTACCGCCTCTCCTCCGCATCATAATAGACCATCACCTGATGCTGGCGGTTCCACACGTGTGCCATATGTATGGGACCGCAAAATGTTCGACTGGATGATGCACCTGCAATGCAAATACTTTATGCAAATATATAAGTGTACAAATACTATATAAAAAATAAAGTTGTGGTAATATAATAAAATGTACATTCAGATACCTACGTAGTAGCATATGCCCCAGATATGGACGATGGTAGAGGCTCAGCTGTTGGTGGAGTAGATGCTATCGATGAAGTAGATGCTGATGGTGGAGGTCCCTGAGTAGTCGATGTCGAGGTGGACGAAGTATGCTCCGACTGCTCCTCGGATGCTGAACTGCACATAACCCACCGAGGGACAGGGGTGAAAGCTAGATGATGTTTTGGTGCCATCGTGACTTACAACGTTAATGAACATTAATTAATATAACATGTTGCACAATAATATTAGTATAGCATCAATAAATAGTTTCTAATATGTACACTAATCAATTGACGTGTCTATCATTATGCAATGCAATAAACAAAAGCAACATGATATAAACATTCAAAAAATGTTATGTAATAAATTCTACAACATGAATTACATTCATAAATAATTAAGGATGAGCAACAGTCATAGATCCGATCTCTTGCACGAATCTTGGTGTTAATCCAGAAACCTGAAAGAAGAACAAAGTAGATGATGGTGGCACCTTAGGGCTTAAAGTTGGAATCTTAGAGAGACACATGAAATACTATTTGCTTGGAAGTCGAGCCGACTCCGTGCCCGAGACAGTCGGCTCTGTGCCTGAGACATTTGGCTAGGGTCCTTTTCCAGTCGGCTCGATCATAGCCCAAGTCGACTCGGCTGTGTGCCATCCCCTCAATCACTCTCTCTCTCCCTCTTTCAATCTCTCTCACCAACGACGGTGGCGAGGCCGAACCCCTCCCTTCCAGCTTTTCCATCTCTCGATCTTCCTCTCTCCCTCTCTCGATCTCCCTCACCGATAAGGCCGGACTCCATCCCTCCCTCTCTCACTCTCTCGATCTCCCTCACTCGGACAAGGCCGGATCCCATCTCTCCTAATGATGCCGACGAGGTCGGACCCCCTCCCTCCCTCTCTTGCTCTCTCGATCTCCCACTCTCCCTCTCTCGATCTCCCTTGTCGATGAGGCTAGACCTCCTCCCTCCTAATGATGGCGGCGAGGTCGGATCCTTTCCTTCCTCTCTCAAGTATAGACCTATCGGGTATTCGGGTTCAGATTCAGTACCGATAATTAAAATTGGGTCTGAATCTGAATATCCAAATTTTGATCCGAATCCAATCCATTGACAGATCTAGTCCACAGCCGTCGACATGGCACGATCCAAGGCTACTACCACGGCACGATCCAAAAACTACGACATGTAGATAATTATAATATTTATAATAAATATTTATAATATTTATTATAAATATTATATAAATTATTATAAATATACATGATTAATAAATAATACTATAAAATTAAAAAAAAATTATACTTATGGCTATAAAGAGCAGGTCGCACTGAAATCTTTGAGGGTCACCGGTGACGATGCTAGAGGAGGACGATGGTACTAGAAGTAAACTATGAAATAAAAGCAAGATAGTGAGGGAGAAAAGAGAGAAAAAGAGGAAAAAGAGAGAGCAGGGGCGGTCGGGGATGGGAGGCCAGGGGCACAGTGACGAGGAGGCGGAAGGAGGCTTCGCACTCGATCGAGGGAGGATCAGAATGGTGGTGGTGGTGGGATTTTGCGGAGGTCGAAGGAGGGTGGAGGGGGGCTTACCGGAAGGGGGGTTTGGTTTCGCACCGAGGTCGGAGGAGGATAGAGTGTGGGGGAGGGGTTTCATGGGGGCGGTGGAGGGTCGAGGGTGGATGGGGGTTCGTCGGAGGGGGATTTCATAGGGGGCGAGGGAGGGTCGGATAGGTGGTGTTCGCTGGAGGGAGAGGTTCGCTGGGGACCGAGGGAGGGTCGGATGTGGGGGGGGGGGGGTGTGGGGTTTTGCGGGGACTGAGCGAGGGTGGAGGGGGGTTCATTGGAAGGAGAGTTTTGTGGGGAGCCAAGGAAGGGTCGGATGGGGGTTCGCTAGAGGGGGGTTTCGCTAGGGGTCGAGAGAGGGTCGGATGGAAGGGTAGGGGGATGGGTGGGGGGTGGTGGGTGGTGGGGAGGGGTGGTTAGAGATGGAGGGTCGGAGGGGGAGGGGAAGGAGGGGCAGCACCGGTCAAGGGGGAAGGAGGGGCGACGTCGGTCGTGGGGGAAGAAGGGGCAACGTCGGTCGGGGGGGAAGAAGGGGCAATGTCGGTCAGGGGGGGAAGGAGCCTTACCGATGATGAAGAGGAGGGGGAGAGAGAAGGGGGAGATCAAGTGCGCACTGAAGGAAAGAAAAAATTTGAGGATTTTTAACCTAACCTACGGTAGCGATTATCGATCCACTATCATAGATGGATAACCACTATCATAGATCTACGGTAGTGGTTCTATAATCGCTGTTGTAGATCTATAGCAGCGATTTTTGATAACCACTGCCATAGGTTGGAAATAATTTTTTTTTATTTTTTCTCTAAATATTATATAATTTTAAAATTTAATGCCCATCTTCATCGGTCATTATCTAAATAATAATCATTAGAGTATCGTCGCAAAAGATCACGTTGATCCGATGGCCCTAGCTTCATCGATCAGAAAAATTTGATTTCGACGATCATGAATGATGATGTGATGATCTAATAGATGAAGACCTTCGATGGATCCGAAAACCTACAATGATGATCTCGATGATGTTTGTAGCATACTATCAAAGTTTTACTTCAATCGAATATCGTTATCATGATCATTTAGTATGAAATGATTTCGATCGTTAAATTAGAAACAAGCGATCAAAGGATTAAACGGCATCCGATTATGAGATAATTTTTTAGTTAAATGATCTTTGTTATAATTTTAAATATTTTATATAATGATGATAGTAAAATTCAAATCATTTTCATATAAACTATTCATGTTAAGCAGATATTGCAAAAGCACGAGCATAACAACCTGTGAAATTTCAAAATGGTTGTTAGGAGACGTATAGTTTTAGATCATTCTTCATCTCACGAGTTGAATTTTATAATCACCACCATAAAAAAATGATTAAAGTAGTAGCCAAGATCATTTATAAAAAAAATTATCTCATAATCGGACACCATTTGGTCCTTTGATCACTCGTTTATCATTTAACGGTTGAAACTAATCTATACTAAATTAACCAAGATAATGATATTCGATTGAAGTAAAACTTTGATAGTATATTACAAACATCACTGAGATCATCGTTGTAGATTTTTGGATCCATCGGAGGTCTCCATCTATCAGATCATTGCATCATTGTTAATAATCATCGAAATCGAATTTTTTTTATCGACGAAGCTAGGGCCATCGAATCGAGGTTATCTTTTGCGACGACACTCTAATGATAATTATTTAGATAATGAATGGTGAAGATGAGCATTAAATTTTAAAATTATATAATATTAAAAAAAAAAATATATGATAGTGGTTACAATTAACCACTGCCATAAATCAGATTATAGCAGCGATTTCTACTAACCGCTGCTATAGGTTCGACTTATAGTAGCGGTTACAATGAACTACTGCTATAGATCGATCTATGACAGCGATTTTTTATAACTGCTACTATAGATCCAACCTACGACAGTGGTTTTTTGTAATTGCTTTTATATGTCGTACCTATAGCAGCGGTTACAAAAACTGCTGCCATAGGTCTGACTTATAGCAGCGGTTAATGAAAACCACTGCTGTAGGAGCTATGGCAGCGATTTCGAAAATTGCTACCATAGTATGCACTGCCATAGGCCATTTTGTAGTAGTGGGAAGCTTTTCACCATGTGTTCTCTATTTGGGAGATCTTGGTTTCTATTTGATCCCTGGTTTAGATCGAACTTTGCCTTCTTCTTTCTCTTCTTCATCTTTTTTTTCTTTTTTTTTTTGCATTAACTTGGCTTCGGGTGAAATTCATTGGGCACTCGAGTGGTTCTGAGGTTATTTCAAGTCAGCTTCGGTTGTTTAATATGCATGGGAGGACTTCAGGAAAAGTCAAATGTATGCATAGAACTTCGGCCATATTGGGAGTGCACCAACTTCAGTGCTCGTGTACGAGGACTTCAGGCGGCGTGCTTGGATGCACAAAAGGGAGGAGATTAGAGTCGTCACCGTGTTGCGCTTGGGAGTGCAGGAAGGAGCTCAATCGAATGGGTGAGATCAACCAGAGGGGCATCGGATAGGTAAGACCAATCGCACCCGGGTGCATGGGAGAGAAGATCGGACAGAGGTGCGTTGAGCATGGGCAAGAGAGAAGATCTGCGAGCGGAGTGTAGATCGATCGAAGGTGCGAAGGGTGCAAGCAAGAGAGGAGACGAGATGCGTGGGAGAGAAGCTTAGCCGCAGGTGTGTCAGCTTCTCCTTCTTCTTCTGCTTTTTTTTTTTTGAAGAGGTTGGCACCCCCTGAGCATGTGACGGAGGACCTTGTCATGGATTGGAGAGAGAAATCAGCTAGATATTAACCGGAGGAGCAATGGGTGCGGATGAGAGACCTTGCCATTGTGGGCCATGCCTGGGAGCACGGGGGAGAAAGTCGATCGGATGTCGATGGGTGCATGGGGGTTTCGCCTGGGAGCATAGAAGAAATATGCCAAAGGAGCTTGAACACGTGGAGGTTGGCCAGGGTTGTGAGAGAGGGTCGAGCATGAGAGGAGAAGTCATCGACCCTGGCTCTCTTTTCGCTTTTCTTGCTTTTTATTGAATAGTGCAGTGGATTAGTGCATCTGAGAGGAGGTAGCTAGAGGGGTCTTATGGGTTCGGAGGAGGTTGAAGGGATGCCATGGGTTGGATAAGGTCGATCGAACGGCCACGACGGACATGGGGAAGATTGGATGATTGCACGACGGGCGTGAGGGAGGCTGGCCGATGTCACAGGGGCTGGGGAGAGGCCTTGCCCTGGAAGCACGGGGGAGGAGGTCGTCAACATCCAGGATCGAGGGAAGGTCGTCACATGGGGAGGGGATCCGTTGAGGCCATCACACGAAAAAGAATGAAGATTGATCAGAGGTCATTGGCACCATCGCAGCCGCACCTGGAGCATGGGGGAGGTCGCCCAGACGTGCGTGAATGCACGGGAGAGGGGAGATCGGCTGGAGGGCGTCGACTGCTTCTTTCCCCCTCCTTTTGTGGGAGCAGGTCGGTGCCGCCTAAGATCACGATGGAAGACTCCAGCACCACTAGGATCACGAGGGAGAAGAAGGTCATAGCTGCCGGGATCGTGAGAGAGAAGGTCGGACGTGGGGAGGTCGTGAGAGAAAAGATCACTGACCCTGCCCCTCCTTCTATTTCCTTTATTTTTTTTTCTTCTCTTTTTTTTTCTGAAGTCGGCACCGTCGGGATCATGAGGAAGATTGGTGGAATGCATGCATGAGAAGGACATCGGCTAGTTGGGTCGCCTGGGCTGGGGAGAGGCCTGCGGACATCGTTCCCTCTCCTCTTTCTTCCTTCTAAAAATCAAAATCAAGAAGACCCAAATGCGATTGCATATAGTGAGAATTGGAGTAACATTAAAAGCATATAGGATTTCGATGTTAAATATGATTGAGTGAAAATCACTTGAGGTAATAAAAGATCAAACAAAATTAATAGCATATAGAGTTCCAATAATAAATCCAACTTGTAAGTAGTATGTAGCAATAAAACATCAGTCATCAATATGAATATACGACATTTGAAGAAAAGCCATAAAACTTCTAGTTAGTTGATGAAGATAATCCACTATCCAGATGGTGCACGACAGTAGCTGAGTTTTTGGATCTACATAGCCCATTTAATAGAGCAACATATGAAAAATAATAAATAGTTATAATAGTATCTAAGAAAATGGCACATCCCTTAGCTTGGAAAATATAGCTATGATTTGATCTAAATAGGTAAAATTTGTGATCCATAGGAGTAACGAATAGAAATGATATCATAGTCTCGAATGAAGATGTAATAAGTATAACAGTAGGATGCCAAAGTAATTGCTAACCCAGGAAAGTCTCTCTTCGTTCTTCTCTAATTTTTTATAACACAACTTCATTTTTTTTTCTCTCTCTCAGGACCTCAGTCTCTCCAATTCATTTTGGATTTCAGAGGTTGGTTTTATTTTGCTCAGTATATTATAGTGTGAATGAAGATCTCTTCTTTCTAATATTTGATTCTATTTAGAACTCAAGAGAATGGATGAAAAATCAAGAATATGGTATGACTAAAAATAGATCTGCATAATTATATTTCTTATCTGGATCTCGTGGCATTTTCGCTAGTTCAGATCATCCTTGTCATCATCTTCTTTCTTGCTTGAATCTTTTTCTCTGATTAAAATTTTTTCCTCATTCGAAGCCTCCCAGTTTAGGTCTGGGTGGGAGAGTTTGAAGATGGATGTTGAATCCCATTGTTATTATTGTTATTGGAGCAGCGTGATGGAGTTTCTCTCGTTGGATACTCATTTTCTCCTAAAATGGGCTCAAAGGTTCTTCCTCTAGTGCCATCTGTGTTGGAAGTGTGTTCCAAAGCCAATCGTCAGTCTGTTGATGGTTGGGCCATACATTTATAATTATATATAAATTATAAATTAATAAAAATTATTTTGATATTTTTCATCATAAATTCTGTTGTCTTCTAACGAACTCCTGTATTATGATGAAGTCCTTAGGACTGTTTAGATTTAGCAAAGAAAGATTTATCATTTAGTCCTTAAATAGTTTACGACTAAATGATACGTTGTTACTTAGGACGATAATATTTATCGAGTATAGATCGTTGTGTGCCATATAGGTTGGTTGTCCTCATAACCAAGGAGTGTTGAGACACTAATATGGCATACAAGTGAGATGCATGGATACATCTGCACTGAACATGACCAACTTCGGAGCTTTTCTCTTATCAAGATTAGCTTCGATGGAATATGGGTATAAATATCCCTCCAATCTGAGATCACTACGGTGACTTCCAAGCAACTCACTGTATTTTGGTGCCGAACTATCTGAATTTTTAATTCAATAACAGAAGATTTTTAGGCATAGTCAAATACTTATGGAGTCAATGCATGTATCAAGATGGGATTGACCACTCCTGATTTTAGGAGTAGTGTTTAATTGTATTTCAATTTAGCAAAACCTTAGCCAGGATAGTCTTAGTGAGGAGTCATGGGACTAATTGCTTTGAGACACGACATGGATGTATTTTCTAGGGTTGATAGTCTAACCTTGAGTCATCTATTACACAGAGATCATAGGGTGAATTATATGGTAACCATATTCACGTAGCTTTTGAATATTATGATTATTTGATCTATCCGAACGTCGGGTACCATTGCTAGATGGTTACTTCGATTAGTATAGAAATTAGTTTTTATACTACCGACTTAGGATCAGACCTGTAGAGTTATACACACTAGAGGTTCCTACCTGATCTGATGGCTGGTGAAGAGTCTCACTCGACTAGAACTCTATGGTCAAGAGTCCTACTAGACTAAGACTCTTCAATCGAGAGTCCTACTGGGTTAGGACATTGAGTCTCAATGTCTAGGAGTTTATGGTCAAGAGTCCCACTAGACTAGGACTCTTCGACCAAGAGTCCCACAGCTCTGGGACTCTTAGTCCTACATGTCTAAAACTCTGTGATTGAGAGTTGGAACTTCACAATCATGAGTTTCACTTGTTTTGGACATTGGGATCAAGAGTCCCACTAGTTTGAGACTCTTCGATCAAGAGTTTCATTTTAATGGGACTCTGCTATCCGGACACCCACTAAATTTAGATTCTAATTTTATGAGAGGTTTTATTAATAATTTGATCATTAATTAACTCAATTTGATTGAGTAATTATGTTTGGTCTAAGTTCAATTGAATTGGATTCAGTTGGGTCTGATCCGATTAGGTCGTTGGTTGACCTAATCACCGAGGAGGTTTGAATCATGATTTGATCAGAGATTGGGCTCGATCAATTTCTAATTTTATTAAGATTTAATTAAGCCTAATTAAGCCTAAACATGTTGGATTTAATTAGTCTAATTGGGCCTAACCTATTTTGAATTGGTTGGTTCAATTGGTTCAAGTTTGAATTTCAAAGACTAGTTTGACTAGTCTTTTTTCCCTATGCCATTTAACCCACGCCCACTTAAAAATTTAATATAATTATCTCATGACTTATTTCCCATGCACAAAAGAGCTTTTGACCAGGTCTCCCATATTCTAAATGGATAAGGTTTGGTTGTTATTTGTTTTGATTTGAATGAGATTCAAACATGGATAAAAAACAACCTCTACCTTATCCATGCGCCACCCTTCTCTTATGCGATACTTTTGCTACATGAGAAAAGGTTTCTCATGATTCCTTTCCATGCCAAAAGAAGTTCACACCCAACCTATCTCATGTCCCTTGTGGATGGGATCAGATGGTTTGGAGGTTGAATTCAAAATGAGTTTGAATTTGGCCTAACAACCAACCCATTCTATCTCTCCATGCGGTGTCTACACTCTTTGGTGCAAAATAAATAGGAGGAATTTTTGGGACATGAAAGAACTAATTTGAGACTGAGAGAGCACTTCTATGAGCCTCCTGGTGCATGAGAAAAAGTTTGAAAAATATCCTATGAGGAGAAAAACTAGAGAAAGGCTAGCGTAGGGTTTCAAGGTGCATTTGACCTAGGGTTTTGACCTAGGATTCAGGAATCCATTTCGTGAGCTAAAGTGTCAAAAGCCCACAAAATTTTGTGGAGAACCTCCTCTGCCTCTCTACTATGTCTACTAGCGACTTGGAGCATCCATGAAGCTCATAGATGAGGATCAAAGGCATTTAATCAAAATAGCCCTTGAAAGACTCCGGTGTCAAGCTAGCACTCGCATGGGAGCCGATCAGGACCAGAAGCCTTGTGTGAATGATCCATAGAGGCCAAATACTTATGTGGCTACATCATAACTAGCAAAACTCCTTGACGATGATCGATCAACTATTCGCGAAAAGGTATTGTGTTCTGAACACATAGATGTAGTAAATAGTTTACTATATAGTTTTATTTTTAGATCTATTGATGTATGCATGCATATTATGTTTAGATCCTAATATGTAGGATTAAATAATTTGATATGATCAGTAGATAATTAATTAAATTAATTATTTTTTCACTACATCTTTGATATTTTCAAAAAATTTTCAAAAATAGCACAGCAAACCCTACACTGTTTCCTTCAAATGGTATCAGAGCAAGGTTCCTTAACATTATATGCTTGCATATTTAGATTAATAATTTAGATTTGATCTAAATATTAATCTAATAATGAGAGTAATTAGATCTAAAAAATTAAAATCTAGATCGTACGGACTGCAGGTTGTCCTGCTGTAGGATTTACCCCTACAGTAAAAAGGTTGTCCTGGTACGTTGCTAATCTTTATCGTTAACCATGAAATTACTAGATTTGATCTAATATTTTTATAATCTAATTATATTAGACTTTAATCTGATTTATGATCATGAATATA
This sequence comes from Cocos nucifera, assembly GCA_006176705.1. Taxonomy (NCBI): domain Eukaryota; kingdom Viridiplantae; phylum Streptophyta; class Magnoliopsida; order Arecales; family Arecaceae; genus Cocos; species Cocos nucifera. The sequence continues at coordinate 257,946 of QRFJ01000620.1, forward strand.
TAATTAGATAAATTTTTATTCATGATTTCATGATTATGTAGTGTACATAGTTTTAGATTAAATCCTACAACTAGTATTGTTTGTAAATTAAGATAATTTAATTTTAAAATGAGTCGATTCAATTAGTGAATAATGCTAAGTTATAAAGAATCTTTCAAAATTAAAAAATATTTTTGAAATGCTGAATCCTAACCCTCAGTCCATAAATTTAATTAAAAATTAAGTATAATGATTTAGTATCTAGAATTATGAATTAAGACTCTAAGTCATTAATCATAAACTCGTGGGTTATTGGGTTAGCTGAATTAGGTCCATAAATTGGGTTAGACCGAAGGTTAGTTAAAAGATGGACTAATTTAGAGTAATTGATCAAATCTAATTAAATGTTAATTTAGATTAGGTCAAGAACTCTATAGATTCAATTACAATAGTTGTACTTGGTCAAGTCCATGCCTTTAACATGGACCAAATGGACCTGATTCAAGGCTATGCGGTCGAATCCAAAATTACTAGGTTGGTCAAATTAAAACTAATAAATCGGATGATATCTAAGGTAAGTTTGGCAGTTTGACTAGTGATTTTTAATTAGGAGCTACTTGCACTGATTTGATCTTTGACGAGTTAATGGTATATCCCTTCCACTAATCTTACTTACCTTGCCATCTTGGTGAGTTAGATTTTGATTAGATCACTTGGTGATTTAGGCTCGCCCATGTCTATTAGGTAAATCAGTCTGACTAATTTAGGTGCTCCTAATGCCAGCTTAGATTAGATCCTTTTTTTTCTGACTTGGTAAAGTCAGTGAGAGGATCAAAATTGACTTACTGAATTTTCTTAAATTGGTTAACTAAATTCTCTAAAATTATTAGATTCTTAAAAATAAAATAGTTATATAAATAATTAAATTGTAGCCTCTCATTAAGTTGAATGATAATGGGTTCATTAGTATAATGATCATTGGAAGCCCAAAGGCCTGGTGATTATTGACTAATGAAATTTTCATTCATAAAATGATAATTTGGTTAAGTCTTTCTGATGGTGGTTAGGTTGGCCGACCAAAGTTGGGCCTGATCATTTATTGGTTAAATAAGATCAAATATGGTCATGTTATTGGTTGGACCTAACCAAACCTTTTCAGTGGAGGCCAAAGCCTACTGATCAGGTCTATAGAGCAAAATCAATATTACTAGATGTTGTTTAAAGAAATAATTGATTTTGAATCTATCCATAGGTGCACATGGGTTGACCAACCAAAGTTGGGCTCATGTGTAGTCTATGTGGATTCTAGTACCCACTAAGGAATTAAAGTAATTTTTCGAATTGGAGGTAGAGGCTACCAATTCATATAAAATAGTGGAAGGATCTTTAGACTAAAGTCCAAGTCTTTAGCATTAATAATTCATATACTAATTAGGTTTGGTTTTTCTTTTTTATGCAGATATGGCTACTAACCTATCACTTCGATCATTATTAGACCATGATAAATTAATGAGACCCAACTATGATAGCTGATATCGTAAGTTGAAAATCATTCTGGAGCATGAGTGGATCCTTTATGTGGTAATAGATCCAGCACCTAAGGAGCCAGCCCCGAATGCTAGGAGAGTGGTCTGAGATACTTATCAGAAGTGGCTCAATAACCACACCACCATTCGATGAATAATGCTGGCGGCAATGAATGATGAGTTCAACCACAGGTTTGAAAATGTCCAGCCACAAGAGATGCTTCAAATGTTGAATGACTCATTTGGCATGCTAGATGACATTGAAAGGTATAAAATAAGTTGTGCCATTTTCAATGCTAGGATGAGGGACGAGGCCTCAATCATCGATCATGTATTGTGCATGATCGAGATGATTGAGTGCCTTAGCAAGCTAAGCTTTTTCCTGCAGGAGTAGCTCGATAAGGATGCGATCCTTAATTCCTTGCTCAAGTCTTTCCTCCCCTTCCTAACTGATTTTAGAATGACAAAGCCTATAGTGAACTACCACAGCTTATTGGGATTGCTGCAAAACTTTGAGAAGGATCACCAACTCTACAAGGAGATGATGAATGTAGTTGGAGGGTCTTCTTCTGGTCGTCGATCTTTTAAGAAAAAAAAGAAGAACAAGAAGAAGAAAAACAAGAAGGTGCAATCGCATGCTGGGATGTCTGCATAGGGTCAGACCAAGAAGCTCAAGCCCGACCAGAGCCAGGTAGAGTATTTTTTCTGCAAGAAGCAGGAGCACTAGAAGAGGAATTGTCCTCTATACATTGCCTCCCTGGATCTGAACAAGTCGAGAAAGAAGCAAGTGGTTGCTGGGCAAGATAATTATATGATAACATCTTGCAATTTTTTCTTATTTGATTCTATTGCCTGGGTATTAGATACTGGAAGCCCTAATCATATTTGTAATTCTATGCAGGGCTTATAGGTCAGTAGAAGATTTGATCAAGGTGAGAGGTTCCTAAACGTTAGAGATGAAAGATAAGTTTCAATTCTAACTTTAGGAATCATGAACCTTGTAATCAATTCAAATAAAGTTATTCTTAATGAATGTCATTATTATCCAACTTTCTTATTGAATGTCATTTCTGTAGGCCTTTAGGCCATGAATGGTTTTGAAATATCAATAAAAGAAAAATTTTGTAATATCATTTTGAATGGTATTACAATTTTGATTGGATAATTGAATAACAAAATTTATTTACTTTCTATGTATATTAACGTGGTTCAATCCTTCGATAAATACCCTAGAATTAGTGATGTGTTTGATGTCTACCTTTGGCACTGTAGGCTAGGTCATATTAGCAAGAATAGAATTAACAGATTAGCTTAAGAAAAAATTCTTGAGGTTAGTAATTGTGAGTCACTTTCGACCTGTGAGTCCTGTCTTCTTGGTAAGATGACCAAGTCATCTTTTGCTAGAAAATATGAATGAGCCATTGATCTCCTAAGTCTAGTACATTTAGATGTATGTGGACCCATGAGCTCAAGTGCTAGAGGTAGATATTTCTACTTCATAACCTTCATAGATGATCTATTGAGGTATGGATATGTCTATTTAATGAAGCATGAGTTGGAGTCATTTGAAATGTTCAAACTATTTCGAAATGAGGTAGAAAAATAAAATAGGAAAAATATTAAAACTCTTCAGTTTGACTGAGGAGGTGAGTACCTTTCCAATCAGTTTTTGATATATCTTGGGGAGAACGAAATTCTCTTCCAATGGATCCCTCCTGGAATACCACAACATAATGGTGTGTATGAAAGGAGAAATCGGATCCTATTGGACATGGTTCGATCTATGATGGAATTTGCTGGTTTGTCGATCTCCCTATGGGGATATGCACTCGAGTCAGCTTATTACATTCTAAATAGGGTTCTGAGTAAATCTATTAATAAAACACTATATGAGATATGGATAGAGCGTAAGCCAATGCTTTCACACCTTAGGGTTTGGGGATGTCCAGCTTACGTCAAACTTTTGATGATAGATAAGCTTGGTCCTAGGTTTGATAAGTGTAGTTTTATAGGTTACCCAAAAGAAATCAAAGGATACTACTTCTACCTTGCTGATGAGCAAAAAGTGTTTGTCAGCCTTAAGATAATCTTTTTAGAAAAGTAGTTCCTTGGTGAAGAAACTAATGCCTCTAAGGTCGAACTTGATGAAGTACGATAGGTAGAAGAACAGACACAAGTTGTTGAATCTAAGCTGGATCTGATTAGATCAGACCCAGAACTCATTATAGATGCACCCTTAAGGCAATCTGGTAGAGTACCACATCAACCAAATAAATACTATGATTTTTTGATCTAGGACGGAGATCCTATCAAACTCGATGAGAACGATCTGGACCCAATCATCTATATGGATGCAATGCAGAGATTCGACTCTAAGAAATGGCTTGAGGCCATGAAATTCGAGATGGAATCCATGATGGTCAATGATGTATGGACATTGGTTGACCCACCCGAAGGGGTAAAACCCATAGGGTGTAAGTGGATCTTCAAAAGAAAAAGAAGCATAGACGAAAAAGTGAATATCTATAAAATATATCTGATTACCAAGGGGTATCGTCAACATTATGGTATTGACTATGACGAGATGTTCTCTCCTATGGCAATGCTTAAATTCATTCGGATTATGCTTGCCACGACTGCCCATCTGAAATATGAAATCTAGAAGATGGATATGAAAATAGCTTTCCTGAATGAAAAGCTAGATGAAGAGGTGTATATGATACAATCTAAAGTTTTCATATCCATAGTTGAGTCTAAGGTGTGTAAGCTTCAGAGATCCATTTATGGACTAAAGCAGGCATCTCGGAGCTAGAACATATAATTTGATAGAACAATCGAAACATATGGCTTCGTTAAGAATGAAGAGGAGTCCTGCATATACAAGTGGGCTAATGGTCCAGTAATAGTATTTCTAGTATTGTATGTGGATGACATTCTCTTAATTGAGAATGATATCCCTGCATTTCAAAGAATAAAGATCTGACTGTCATCACAGTTCTCCATGAAAGATCTAGGAGAAGCTTCTTACATCCTAGGAATGAAGATCTATAGAAATAGATCTAAAAGGTTGCTTGAATTATCCCAATCTATGTATATTGACACTGTGCTGAAATGGTTTAGCATGGAGAATTCCAAGAAAGGCTATATATCAATAGGCCATGGAATTTCTTTTTCAAAGAGAGATTGTCCAACAACATCTCTAAACAGAGAGCATATGAATAAAATAACATATATTTCTACAGTGGGTTCTATAATGTATGCCATGACATGTGCACGACCAAATGTGGCATACTCATTATGTGCAGTGAGTAGATACCAATCTAATCCAGGAGAGAATCATTGGAAGGTTGTTAAAACCATCCTAAAGTATTTAAGAAATACTAAGGACCAGTGGCTTGTATATGGTGAATAAGACTTAAAACTTATGGGGTTCACAAACTCTAGTTTTCAGTTTGATCATGATGATAGCAAGAGTGTGTCAGGATATATATTTAACCTTAATGGTGGGGCCATTTGCTGAAAGAGTTTCAAGCAGCATACTATGATCGATTTAGTTTGCGAGGTAGAGTATGTCACTGCATCCGATGCTGCCAAAGAAGCAGTGTAGCTAAGAAAATTCATTATCGAGCTCAGAGTAGCATCCTTCCTTGATGGTCCAGTTCTGCTCTATTGCGACAGCTCTGGAGCCATTGCTTAGGTGAAGGAACCAAAGGCATACTAGCGGACGAAGTATATTCTGCATCGCTATCATTTTGTCCAAGAGATTATGGATCGAGGTGATATCAACCTTTAGAAGATCGATGAAAAGGAGAATCTGACCGATCCATTCACTAAAGCTATTATGGTGAAGGAGTTTGATGACTTTAAGTCGAAGATAGGTATTAGATACTGCACTGATTGGCTTTAGTCCAAGTGGAAGATTATTGAAAATGTATTTCAAAGCCAATCGTCAGTCTATTGATGGTTGGGCCATACATTTGTAATTGTATATGAATTATAAATTAATAAAAGTTATTTTGATATTTTTCATCATAAATTCTATTATCTTCTAATGAATTTCTGTGTTGTGATGAAGTTCTTAGGACTATCTAGATTTGACAAAGAAGAATTTATTGTTTAGTCCTTAAATAGTTCACGATCAAATGATACATTATTACTTAAGATGACAACATTTATCGAGTATAGATCATTGTATGCCATATAGGTTGGTTGTCCTCATAACCAAGGAGTGTTGAGACATTAATATGGCATGCAAGTGAGATGTATAGGTACATCTGCACTGAATGTGATCAACTCTGGAGCTTTTCTCCTGTCAAGATTAGCTCCGATGGAATATGGGTATAAATATTCCTCCGACTTGAGATCACCATGGTGACTTTCAAGCAACTCACTATGTTTTGGTGTCAAACTATCTGAATTTTTAATTTAGTAATAGAAGATTTTTAGGCACAGTCAAGTACTTATGGAGTCAGTGCATGTATCAAGATGGGATTGACCACTCCTGATTTTAGGAGCTATGTTCAATTATATTTCAATTTAGCAAAATCTTAGCCAGGATTGTCTTAGTGAGGAGTCACGGGACTAATTGCTTTGAGATATGACATGGATGTATTTTCTAGGATTGACAGTCTAATCCTGAGTCATCTATTACATAGAGGTCATAGGGATGAATTATACAGTAACCATATTTGCGTAGGTTCTGAATATTGCGATTGTGATTATTCGACCTATTCGAATGTCGGGTACCATTGCTAGATGGTCATTTTGATTAGTATAGAAATTGATTTCTATGCTACCGACTTAGGTTCAGACCTACAGAGTCACACATACTAGAGGTTCCTATCTGATTTGATGGCTGGTGAAAAGTTTCACTCGACTAGGACTCTGTGGTCAAGAGTCTCATTGGATTGGGACTCTTCGATCAGGAGTCCTACTAGGTTAGGACATTAAGTCTCAATGTCTGGAAGTCTGTGGTCAAGAGTCCCACTGGACTGGGACTCTTCAACAAGAGTTTCACAGCTCTAAAACTCTGAGTCCTACATGTCTGGGACTCTATGATTGAGAGTTGGGACTCCACAATCATGAGTATCACTTGTTTTGGACTCCGAGATCAAGAGTCCCACTAGTTTGGAACTCTTCAATCAAGAGTTTCATTTTGATGGGACTCTATTGTTCGGACATCAACTAGATTTAGACTTTGATTTTATGAGATATTTTATTAGTAATTTGATCGCTAATTAACTCAATTTGATTGAGTAATTATTTTTGGTCCAAGTCCAATTGAATTGGATTTAGTTGAGTCTGACTCGATTAGGTCGTTGGTTGACCTAATCACTGAGGAGGTTTGAACCCTGATTTGATTAGAGGTTGGACTTGATCAATTTTTAATTTTATTAGGATTTAGTTAAGCCTAATTAAGCTTAAACATGTTGGATTTAAATTAGTCTAATTGGGCCTAACCTATTTTGAATTGGTTGGTTCAATTGGTTCAAGTTTGAATTTCAAAGACTAGTTTGACTAGCCTTCTTTCCCTGCGCCATTTAACCCACGCCCACTTAAAAATTTAATCTAATTCTCTCATGACTTATTTCCCACGCACAAAAAAGCTTTTGACCAGGTATCCCACATTCCAAATGGATATGGTTTGGTTGTTATTTGTTTTTATTTGAATGAGATTCAAGCTTGGATAAAAAACAACCTCTACCTTATCCATGCACCACCCTTCTCTTGTGCGACACTTTTTCTACATGAGAAAAGGTTTCTCATGATTCCTTTCCATGCCAAAAGAAGTTCATGCCCATCCTATCTCACATCCCTTATGGATGGGATCAGATAGTTTGGAGGTTGAATTCAAAATGAGTTTGAATTTGGCCTAACAACCAACCTGATCTATCTCTCCATGCAGTGTCTACACTCTTTGGTGCTAAATAAATAGGAGGAATTTTTAGGACATGAAAGAACTAATCTAAGATTGAGAGAGCACTTCCATGAGCCTCTTGGTGAATGAGAGAAAGTTTGAAAAAAATCCTATGAGGAGAAAAACCAGAGAAAGTCTAGCATAGGGTTTCAAGGTGCATTTAACCTAGGGTTTTGACCTAGGATTTCGAAATCCATTTCATGAGCTACGAGTGTTGAAAGTCCAAAAAATTTTGTGGAGAATCTCCTCTACCTCTCTGCTATATCTACCAGTGACTCGAAGCATCCATGATGCCTGTAGATGAGGATCGAAGGTGTTCGATCAAAATAGCCCCTGAAAGACTTCGATGTTGAGCTAGCACTCACGTAGGAGCCAATCAGGATCAAGAGCCTTGTGTGGATGATTCATGGAGGCTAAATACTTGTGTGGCTACATCATAACCGACAAAACTCCTTGACGATGATCAGATCATAGTGATCAACTATCCGTGAAAAGGTATTATGTTCTAAACACGTAGATGTAGTAAATAGTTTACTACATAGTTTTATATTCAGATCTATTGATGTATGCATGCATATTATGTTTAGATCCTAATGTATAGGATTAAATAATCTAATATGATCAGTAGATAATTAATTAAATTAATTATTTTTTTGCTACTTATTTACTATTTTTGAAAAAATTTTGAAAATAGCATAGCAAGTCCTGCACCATTTCCTTCAATTTGTTGTCGTAGAAATCCATCTTGAGATCGGATCGTTGGAGTTGCACGACAGTGGCAAGTCAGCGGTGAAGGAATGAAGGTGGCCATACCTGCAAGAGAAGTCCTCGATCGGAGTTGGCTCTGGCAGGAACCCTTTGATGCTCAAGTCGGTTTTTCATTCAACAAAGGAAAGAAGATGAGCATTTGGGAGAGAAGAGTTGCGTACCTTAGGGTCCCTCTTTTTTCTCTTTTATAGAAGGGTCTGGAGTTTGTTAGGATGGATTGTAGGATGTTAGTCATGGAAGATCAATGGATTGTTAGAGATATTTTGTTTGTCTACTAGAATTTCTCAAAAATCATGTCAGATATTGTCCCCTTATGACATGTAGGAGAAAAGTTGACAATCTGCAGGAGTTCATCCTGGGGGTGTTTATCCTGAGGGAGTTCATCCTGAGGGAGTTCATCCTAGAGGAGTTCGTCCTGAGGGAGTTCATCCTGGGAGAGTTCATCATAGAGGAGTTCATCCTGGGGAAGCTCATCCTTTCGGTAACTTCAAGTTCAACCTAAGATAGGAACTTGATCTCAACTTTCTGAAGACCTCCAATTAGCCCATATTATGATTGGCTTCTATCTCTTGATGAACTCAAGTTTGGCCTTAAATAGGACCTCGGCCATAGCCTTTCGAAGACCTTCAATCAGCCTTCCTTGTGACTTTGGCTTCCATCTTTTGATAACTTCAAGCTCAGCCTGAGATGGGACCTCAGCCTCAGCCTTCAATTATCTTCAATTTAGCCTTTCAAAGATCTTGACTTTCCTCTTTTGATAACTTCAAGCTTGGCCTGAGATGGGACCTCGGCCTCAGCCTTCAATGGCCTTCAATTCAGCCTTCTGAAGATCTTGACTTTCATCTTTTGATAACTTCAAGCTCGGCTTGAGATGGACCTCGGCTTTAGCCTTCAATGGCCTTCAATTCAGCCTTCCAAAAATCTTAGCTTCCATCTTTTGATAACTTCAAGCTCGGCCTGAGATGGACCTCAGTCTCAGCCTTCAATGACCTTTAATTCAACCTTTAGAAGACCTTAGCTTCCATCTTTTGATAACTTCAAGCTTAGCCTGAGATGGAACCTTAGCCTTAGCCTTCAATTGCCTTCAATTCAGCCTTTCGAAGATCTTGGCTCTCCTCTTTTGATAACTTCAAGCTTGGCCTGAGATGGAACCTCGGCCTCAGCCTTCAATGGCCTTCAGCTAACCTATATTGTGACCCTAGCTTCCCTCCTTTGATGATATCAAGCTCGGCCTGAGTTAGGATCTCGGCCACAGCCTTCTAAAGGCCTTCAATCAGCCTATATTTTCATGTCTTCGACAGGCATAAAAGTCCCCCAACAGTTATCAAATCAATAGTTATGAACCTAATAATCTTTTTGTATGCACATAAAGACTAAGAAACTTTGTCATTGTCAGCAGTATACTCGACTTCCTCAAGCTAGTGTATCGTTGTTGGGCAGTTTATGATGCAGATAATTTTTCATGAATTTTACTACCTTTTGAGATTTTTATTTTTGGTAAATACTACCTTTTGTGAATTACAATAATCATTTTATGCAAGAAAGAACAAACAAATTTTGCATAATACTTTGCCACCATGTGGCATTTTTTTGATGAAAATTTATTAGTAATTATGTAACCCAATGAGTTCACTGCTTTGTCAGATGCACCTATGGGGTGTAATTGATTTGAGCTTGATTGAGGTTAGACCAAATAAAGTTTGGTTTAAAATGTATTTCTAGCTGGAATTTCGAGAACAATCTTATTTATTTACCATTGTTTCAAGCTCAATTTGAGCTTAATTTAGACTCAAGCCAAACATGAATCCATTTAATTAGCTTGATGATTCTAAATCAAGTTGAAATCAACTCAAGATTTAACATAGCTTGGTTTGAACTTACTGAAGTATAATTCTAAATCTAAAAATTACTTCAAAATTAGGTTAAAACCTAATTTCATATTTAATTGATCATGATGTGGTGTTTATTCCTCAACCTGACCTCAATGTTTGGCCAAAGTATTGATCTTGGTATAAATTGAGTGACAGTATTAGCAATTGACTGAGCCAAGAGCCACCAGCCATGGTAGTCAATTGAACTATTGATCTTGGTATTTACTAAGATACTGACTCAAACTGTCAGGCTAATTAAAGTGAGCTGATTGATAGAGATAATATGCCATATGTCTCCAATTTGAGTATTTAAAGCGATTAACCATCGTTGAAGGCATGATTGTGATCCCACCAATTAAGGGGGTGGCTATGGATCATTAGTTCCATAAAACCAAGCCATCAGTCTCATCCTCAGAGTCTAGGGCTGGTGTAGTAGAGTCATCATTGTTGCTCTCAAAGTCTAGGGTAGAATAGGAGACATTGTTTTCTAAGCCCACATTCTTAAGAGGATTTGACTTTAGGTCACCGATTTCCTCACCAACAGAAAGGGTCTCTAGAAGGGAAGCCGACCTTGATTGCAAAATTAAGGAGATGGATCATTATATCATGGCATTGAGGGGGAGAAATTATCGGCTTTGAGATGATCTAGACTTCACATCAAAGCCTCCATTCTCATAGAAAATAATGGAGGAACTAATTCCACCCTGGTTCAAGATGTCCTAGTTTGAGATGTATGATAGACCTCAAACCCTTTATATCATTTGGAGAGCTTCAAAGCTCTTATGATGCTCCAAAGAGCAATTGATGTTGTGCTATTCCAAGCATTCCTAGCAACACTCCAAAAATTAGCTTAGCTTTGGTATTTTAGTTTCTAGCCAAGCATTCCCTCTTTTATGCAGCACGGCTGATTGTTTGTAGTTCATTTCATTAGTACTTGAAGGTAGCATCAAGGTTTGGAGAGTCTTTTTGTAATAAATTTGAGGGATAGGGAGTCCCTTAAAGATTATTTTAGCCATTTTAATGTAGCAATTTTGGAGATTCTTGACCTGAATTACTTGGTCATGATGCTTACTTTAATAGTGGAATAAGAGACCTTTTTGATTTCTCTTCTCTCTAGAGAAAGATTTTCGAGGGATTTTGCTAAGATTCTTGCTCAAGTTGAGAAGTATGTGAATGTTAAGGACATGATGGTAGCTTGGTGAGAGTCGGCTAGGAAGAAGCCCGACAAAAAGAAAAATAAAAGAACCCGAGAAGAGAAAGAGGAGCTAAGAAAGTTTCCACTACTCAAGAAGTCCATCTTGAAAGTTTGAGAGGTACATGTTAGATATGTGTGCCCTAAAAGCCAGAATTGGCTGACACTTATAATACACTTATAGGAGCAAAATTATAATTTTGACTATAAATAATAAAATAGATTATTTTATATCACAAATGTATATTTAGTGTCTGTAATACATCCCTTGAGTTAATAGTAATGATAATTCATATTTTTAAGAGTTAAAAATTTAAGACATGGATTTTTGTTATTAACTCATAAAACGCTCTCGACCGTAGGATCATCATGAGGATGGTGATTGATCTGAAAGGTTGGTGTACAATCATTTTTTTATAATAGATGAGTCTTGAGTCTACGGTGTAGAGACATCGGAGCGAGAGTATAGGGACTTATTAGAGAACGAGGGCACTGAGCGTGACCATCTCGAGCAGTCAGAAGAAAGTCTACCTTTTCATCGATGACTGGCTCGAAGCTGCAGTGGTATGTCTGGTTCTTTGACCTAAGGTGTATCAGCAGTTCACCTTGAGGGTGTTATAGTTTGACTACATCATGACTCGATCTCCTAGCCATTCGAAATCCTGAGGTGTATGTTGGCTATAGCATGTTCATTGTAGGAATTAGATTGCACCAAGATGGAATCTATCTACCTCGATAGATGAGAAGCAACCCTATGATGATCATAAGAATCAAGTCCATAAGCCCATGGCTATGATAGAGTAAAATAATAGAAAGAGTTTCTATTAAGATTTTCACATCGAACTTAAATCAAATGATTAAATCATATGACAGAAATTAGGGTTTGATGAGTTCACCTTAACCCTAATCTGATTGGGGCTCAAGATAGAAGAACTCAATCACACAGGTAGCTACACGAAGAGGTTCATTTTTAGTTTTAATGGACTGCCATCATATACTGCTAGGTGTCACTGGTGGCTTTTGGGAGCAATTAGAATGATTTAGATGATCGATCATTCTAGTTGTCTGAATTAGAAGAGTTTTGATCCATTGGAAGGTGTTTCGATGATGTCGATGATAGAGATCATGATATATTTTGTTACCATACAAAATTGAACCTAATTGGATCACACAAACAAGGGTTAGAATTTAGATATCATCAATTGGATTAACTCAATTCAATTGATTTGAATTAGATTCAATTAGATTCAAGAAAATCGTGCTAGCATACGATTGAGCCTAATGTTCTCCTACTATCATTAAAAGTTATCTCAACTGAGCTAAATGTGTTTGTGCTCACTCAGGTACCTTTTTTTGGTTTGACTGGAGCTTGTTTAGGTCAGAAAAGGATTGTCTTAATTTATGAGATAAATTGAAGACAATACCTACCATTTTTCATCACCTACCAATTCTTGTCTTTCGACTTTGGTCAAACGTTGACCTTTAACACTTAGACATCTACCCATGTGTCATGCACCCATAGGAGAGCAGATAGGGGCTTGTCCCCCTACTAAAAAATAGAAAGGATGGGGTGCACACCTAGGAAGGTGTGCGCCTAAAGATAGGGATGCCTGAAGTCCTATACAGATGGGACTCCAGGTTGCTTCTTGGAATCAACTTATGAGGCGCCAAGGGAACTCCGCTTTGACTAGTCTTGGTGCCACCAAAGAATGATTTGAAGGGGCTCTCATCTGATTGGATCAGATGATATCATTCCATCAATTAGATTTAGATCTGATTGTACGAAGCAATGTGATTGACCGAGATGATGTGGCACTGCATGGTGCAGCAAGGTCTATATAAACCCTATCTGCGCCTAGCTTTAGAGATGATAACCCATAGCCCATGCCACAAGGCTACCCCTCTCCCTCCTCCATACCATCTTCTGATCCTCTGCCCAAGGAGATTTGGGCTCCAGTTTGGTGCGATCCAGGCAAGAGAAAGGTGACGAGAAAGGAAGAAGGTAGCACTGCAGCAAGAGATGATTCTAGATCTTCAAAAGAAGTTTTGAAGATCCTCCAAATTAGATCTAAATTTGATATTTAGAGAGATGATAAAAAAGAAAAAGATCTTCAGATCTAGTCCAAGTGGATATCGGTAGAGGCCAGGCACTTGCATGGTTAGATCCAGAACCTCAAGCAATCAGTAGGATCATCACTGGATAATCTGATTACCCAACAAAAGGTATAAATTAAATCAAATTTAATTTAATTTAATTTAATTTTATTAGATATATAAAATTAGATTTAAAATATCTCAGATCTGATATAGATTCAAAATTCTTTTTTTTGAAATATCTTTCTTGATCCAATCAGATCTAAACGAACCTGACCCAGGAAATCTGAATTTTTCCTTCAACTGGTATCAGAGCTAGGTCCTAATAAATTATTTAGATCTAATTTAAATTTATTTTTAATCTAATAATTAGGTAATTTTAGATATCACATGAGATGTGATTAGATCTAAAATTAAAAAAATTAAAATTAAATAATTTAGATTAAGATTATAAGATGCATGACTAGCTATAAAATAGAATTATTCTATACATAGTCTTGCATGTTCATAATTTAATTTGATTAAGTTATGAGTTTAGATCTATTTATTTACTAATTTTTAATGTTATAAATATTATAATAAGATCTAAACAATAGTAAATAAAATTATTTACTTTTTGGATCATATGAGATATGATGAATGCATATTTGGATTAGTTGTAGAATAGTTCTACATAATTATCTTGATTAAAATTTATTTTGATGTGATAAATTTAAATCTAATTTTTTAGATAATTATGGGATAATTTAGATCTAAAAACATGCATGATATGATATATGAGATGTATGCAAAACATGTTTAAAGTTAGATCAATTTTTATATGAGATATATGATATAGATCTAACTAGTTTTGTAGTCTTATATTTCTAATTAAGGCATTTCCCTTGGCTGTCCAGTCAAAAGAACAAAGTTGAGTTTAAATGCCCTCTCCTCCCATTCGATGGGCTGTTCTTATGATGTGTAGGGATGCTGCACGTTCGTCCTTATTCAAAATTTAAAAACTTATTTTCTGCAAAATCCTAGATCCTAAAATCCTAGGATTTTATTTACATGTTTTGTTTGTGAACCCTAAACTCAATTAAGAATTAAGATTATGAAATATATGTTAGGTCTAAAATTAAAAATTTTAGATCTAAGATATATTCATAAAATTGGATTCGGGCTTGGGTAGCTCAATTAGGTCTAAGCGGTTGATCAAATGGAATCAAGAGTTGGTTAAATGGGATCAACAGTGCTTAAAATTGATCAGCCTAATAGGATTAAGTCTAGGTCAAGATCGATCACGTGACTCGATCAAGCTAAGACCTAATTAGGCTTAGTGGTTAGAGTCTAGATTATAGGCTAACCCAATTGGTTCTGGATCAACAATTTGGTGTCTAAGGTAAGTTTGGCAGATACGATCGATTGATTTTTAATTGGGAGCCACTCGACTCGAATGCGTTCTTATCGAGTTAATGGCATATTCCTTCCACCGATCTCACTTACTTGGCCATATTTGTTGGCTCAGTCCTGATCTGAGGTGGTCAATAATCCAAGCTAACCTATGCTACTAGGTTAGTCATAATGGTTATGACTATGTCAAGTCTAGTTTAATGAGACCTAAGTCAAATCTTTCTAAGAAAAGATTAAGTCTAAGATCTTCCATCATTGTAAATGTGCGGGCCCTTTTTGGGGTTGATTGTTCTCGATTGGTTACAGTGGTTCAGTTGCACTGAAAAGATCCAACCATATCTATTAGGCATTGGATGCTATAGGCTGGAGGATGGATTGAGCTCAATATTTTGGATATGGTGAGAGACTCAATTAGGAATCCAATCTGTGCAAATGGTGGGTCTGACTTAACTAAGGAGTGGATCAATATTTCAGGCATGATGAGATTCATGATTTAGAGATCAAGTTTGGGTGCACCATGATTAGAGAATTATTGAACAAGAGTTGTTCACTCATTGGCTAACCCATCACCAATAACTATTAGGTGAGGTGATGAGTCAGTTGGTGGGACTGCACCACCCACTAGAAATCATTAACCATGGAGATTTTTGCATCTCTATAGAGGAAGTGTAGGGATCTAAGAAAATAGTGAAAGCTAATTTATTTAAAAATAAAATTTCTACTAAATTGGTCAAATCTTAATTACAATATCTAACTAGAAACTTAACTCTCTATAGAAAAAATATCTACGTCCAACCCACTAGCACGTATCCTGGACACCCATAGATTGATCGAACCCAATTACAAGGATTAGCTTCAGAACTTCAAAATCATTTTGGATTTTGAGAAGTTAACTCATGTTTTGGACCAGGACCCTCCCATCTTACCAGCTCGTCCGTCCGCTGAATAGAGAGCGTCTCTTGAAAAGTAGACGGACGAAGATAACAAGGCTAGATACTACATGTTGGGCTTGATGTCTGATGAGCTTCAGCACCAACATGAAGATATCAGGACTATCCGCCAAATGTTACTCACCTATAAGAGATGTTTGGTGAATAGAGTCGCACAGCCAAGTATCAAGTCACTAAATGACTATTCAAGGCTACAATGCATGATGGGTAGTCAGTCCAAGATTATTGTCTGATGATGATCAAGGATTTGGAAGAGCTTGAGAAGCTCGGAGTGAAGTTGGACCTGGATCTATAGAATGATATAATTCTACAATCCTTGACTGATGCATATGGGCAGTTCATCATGAACTACCATATGTATAAACATCAAAATTTCCTGATCGAACTTATGAACATGCTGGTCATTGCTGAGCTTTCCATGAAAGGTTCTAAAGGCTCAGTGCTTGCTATGGAATGGACTTCTTCCAAGAGAAAGTTTTTTGGAAAGAAGAAGTCTATGAAAAAGCAGAAAGTAGAAGGAGAAAAGAAGAAAAAGGTAGAGCTGAAGAAGAAGGCCGCTGACAAAGAAAAGTATTTCCATCGCAATAATGATGGCCACTGGAAGCGGAACTGCCCTACTTACCTGACCACCCTAAAGAATAAGAAGGAGGTAGGCCCTTCTGGAGGTATGCTCGTTATTGAGTCTAATCTTATGGTTTCTTCTACATCTAGTTGGATGCTTGACTCTGGTTCTAGTACTCATTTGTGCATTTCTATGCAGGATCTTGAGGATAGTAGGAGGCTGAAAAATGGTGACATGATCCTACGCATCGAAAATGGAGCAAGAGTTGCTGCCATGGCCGTGGGAACATACCCTCTTCGACTACCATCTGGTTTAGACTTAGTTTTAAAAGATTGTTATTATATGCATGCAGCAAGCAGAAATTTGATTTCTATTTTATGCCTAGTATTAGAAAGTTATGTAATTAGTTTTCTTAAGGACCACTGTAACATTCTTTATGAAAAAAATAAAATTACAAGTAGTTTCCTTATTAACGATCTTTACCAGTTACATATTGATATATCTATTTTTAATATCGAGCAAAATATGAATGCCATGAAATGACCTAGGGATAGTCCAAATGATAGGTATCTATGGCACCTGAGACTAGGTCATAGAGTAGAAGATAGGGTTAACAAATTGGAGAAAATCGGGTTATTGAGTCTGTTGACTTTTGAGTCATATCCAATTTATGAATCTTGTCTTCATGGCAAAATGACTAAGCTCCCTTTTGTAGGACATGGGAAAGGGCCATGGATCTTCTTGCCCTAGTACATACTAATGTGTGCGGCCCATTTGATATGCTAGCTAGAGGCAACTTTATCTACTTCATAACCTTTATCGATGATTTATCTAGGTATGGGTATGTGTATCTTATGAGACACAAGTCTAAAGCTTTTGAAAAGTTCAAAGAATTCAGACATGAAGTAGAAAAGCAAACTAAAAAATCCATTAAGGTTCTTCGATCAGATCGAGGAAGTGAATATTTTAGTCAAGAATTTTTGGACTATCTCAAGAAAAATGGCATAATCTCTCAATGGACTCTATCTGAAATACCTCAACTCAACAGGATTTTAGAATGGAGGAATCGGATCCTATTAGATATGGTTCGATCCATGATGAGCTTTACAGACCTTTCTGATTTTCTTTGGGGATATAGTTTATTAACTACAATATACTTACTGAATAGGGTTCCTTCTAAAATCATTCCTACCACACCGTATGAGATATGGTATGGTAAGAAATCAGGTTTGAGTCATCTCAAAATTTGAGGTTGTCCGGCTCATGTCAAAAGACAATAAGTGGATAAGTTAGACTTTAGGTCCTTTAGAGCTTGATTTATAGGATATACTAAAGAGTCATTACGATATTATTTCTATATTCTAGAAGATCATAATGTGATTGTGAGTTGACAAGCCATCTTTCTTGAAAAATAGTTTATTCAAGATAGCGGCATTGGAAAGCAGATCAAGCTCGATGAGAAAGTCTCATAAGACCAAAGAGCTAAGGACCAAATGAAACCAAATCAGGTTGAGCCAATACAATCACTTCCTCCACCTCGTAGATCAAAAAGAATTTTCCATCCTCCTGAGAGGTACTTAGGTACTATTTTAGAAAAAATAAAGAATATTTCTCGTAGGTAATGGGGTTCATGGTGATGATCCCAAAACCTATAACGAGGCGATATCAGATATCGACTCTGAGAAATGGTTAGAGGCAATGAAGTCAAAAATTGACTCGATGCACTCAAACCAAGTCCGAACCTTGGTAGATCTACTAGAAGGTATAGTACCTATTGGGTGTAAATAAATCTACAAGAGAAAGATTGGTGTAGATGAAAATATGGAGACATTCAAAGCTAGATTAGTGGCAAAAGGTTATAGTCAACATGAAGGCATTGACTATCAGGATGCCTTTTCGTCAGTAGCCATGCTTAAATCCATTTGCACATTGCTTGTTGTTGCAGTCTATTTTGATTATAAAATATGGCAAGTGGATGTGAAAATGATATTCTTAAATGGATATCTTGAGGAAGATATCTATATGGAACAACCGCTAGATTTCACGTCCAGTGATGCTCAAGGTATGCAAGCTGCAAAGGTCCATATATGGACTTAAGTAAGCATCTTGGAGCTGGAATACTCATTTCAATGATGTGATCAAAATATTTGATTTCATCAAGAATGAGGAGAAACTATGTATCTTCAAAAAGGTCAGCGGGAGCGCTGTTATCTTTCTCATATTGTATGTGGATGATATCCTCCTTATTGGAAATGATATTTTCATATTGACCATAGTTAAAATATGGTTATTCAAAGAATTCTCCATGAAAGACCTAACATAAGCATCCTTTATTCTAGGAATTAAGGTCTATAGAGATAGACCGAATAGGATGCTAGGACTTTCATAGAAGATGTACATAAAGGAAGTGCTAAAGAGGTTTAGCTTGGAAAACTCTGAGAGGGGTTTGGTACCCTTTAGACATGGCATTAATCTTTTCAAAAAGATGTGCCCTAGCACACCTGAGAAAATAGAATGCATGAGCAAGATCCTTTATGCTTCAGCAATAGGGAGCCTCATGTATGCCATGTTATGTATACGATCTGATATAGCCCATGCTGTGAGTGTCACAAGCAGATATCAGTCGAATCTAGGAGAAGAACACTAGACTTCTATAAAATATATCCTTAAGTACTTATGAAGAACTAAGGATATGTTATTGGTTTTTGGTAATGGAGAACTCCAAGTCTAGGGATATACAGACTCGAATTTTATGTCCGATGTAGATGATCGAAAGTTGACATCTGGGAGTCTGTTAGTGTATAATGGTGGTGCTGTTAGTTGGAAGAGTTTCAAGCAGACGGTAATAGCAGATTTCACCATGGAAGTAGAATACATCGCTACGTGAGAAGCTATGGAGAAGGCATTCTGGTACAAGAAGTTTGCCACAGAGATTGAAGTGATGCCATTAGATGTCATTCCTCTATACTGCGATAATAATGGTGCTATAGTCCTTACTAAGGAGCTGAGGTCTCATCAGAAATTCAAGCACATCGAGCGGCGATACCATCTCATCCACGATTACCTCGAGAAGGGTTACGTCGAGGTCAAAAGAGTCAACTTCGCAGACAATGTGGTAGATCCACTCATAAAGTCATTGGGCCAGTAGAAGATCGAAGCCCACCTTGAGAAGATGGGACTTAGATTTATAACCAATTGGCTTTAGATCAAGTAGGAGTTTGTTAGATATGTGTACCCTAAACGTTAGAATTGGCTGACACTTGTAATACACTTCTAGGGGCAAAATTATAATTTTGACTATAAATAATAAAATGGGTTATTTTATATTACAAATGTGTATTTAGTGTTTGTGATACATTCCTTGAGTTAATGGTAATGATAATTCATATTTTTAAGCATTGAAAAATTTAAGACATGAATTTTTGTTATTAACTCATAAAATGTTTTCGACCGTAGGATCATCATGAGGATGGTGATTGATCTGAAAGGTTGGTGTATAATTATTTCTTTATAGTAGATGAGTCTTGAGTCTACGGTGTAGAGACATCAGAGTGAGAGTATAGATACTCGTTAGAGAATGAGGGCACTGAGTATGACCATCTCGAGTAGTCATAAGGAAGTCTATCTTTTCATCAATGATTGGCTCGAAGTTGCAGTGGTGTGTTTGATTCTTTGACCTGAGGTGCATCGATAGTTCACCTTGAGGGTGTTATAGTTTGACTACATTATGACTCGATCTCATAGCCAGTCGGAATCCTGAGGTGTATGTTGGCTATAGCATATTCATTGTAGAAATTAGATTGCACCAAAAGAGAATCTATCTACCTCGGTAGATGAGCAGCCCTATGATGATCATGAGAATCAAGTCCATAAGCCCATGACCATGGCAGAGTGAAATAATAGAAAGAGTTTCTATTAAGATTTTTACATCGAACTTGAATCAAATGTTTAAATCATATGATAGAAATTAGGATTTGACGAGTTCACCTTTACCCTAATCTGATCGGGGCTCAAGATAGAAGAACTTAATCACATAGGTAGCTGCATTGAGAGGTTCATTTTTAGTTTTGATGGGTTGCCACCATATACTGCTAGGTATCACTGGTGGATTTTGGGAGCAATTAGAATGATTTAAATAATTGATCATTCTAGTTGTTTGAATCAGAAGAGTTCTGATCCATCGGAAGGTGTTTCGATGATGTCGATGATAAAGATCACAACATATCCCATTACCATATAGAATTGAATCTAACTAGATCACACAAATAAGGGTTAGGATCTGCATATCATCAATTGGACTAACTCAGTTCACTTGATTTGAATTAGATTCAATTAGGTTCAAGAAAATTATGCTAGCACACGATTGAGCCTAATGTTCTTCTTCTACTATCATTAAAAGTTATCTCGACTGAGCTAAATGTGTTTATGCTCACTCAGGTACCTTTACTTGGTTTGACTGGAGCTTGTCTAGATTAAAAAAGGATTATCTTAATTTATGAGATAAATTGGAGACAACACCTGCCATTTTTCATCACCTGCCAATTCTTGTCTTTTGACTTTGGTCAAACGTTGATCTTTAAGACTTAGACATCTGCCCATGTGTCATGCACGCATAGGAGAGCAGATAGAGGCTTGTCCCCCTGCTAGAAAATGAAAAGGAGGGGGTGCACACCTAGGGAGGTGTGCACCCAAGGATAGGGATGCCCGGAGTCCCATACAGATGGGACTGCAGGTTGCTTCTTGGAATCAACTTAGGAGGCACCAAGGGACTCTGCTTTGACCAATCTTAGCACCACCTAAGGATGATTTGAAGGAGCACTCATCTGATTGGATCAGGTGATGTCATCCCACCAATCAGATTTAGATCTAATTGCACGAAGCAACATGATTGGCTAGGATGATGTGGCACTGCATGGTGCAGCAGGGTCTATATAAACCATGTCTGCACCTAGCTTTAGAGATGATAACCCATAGCCCATGCCACAAGGCTGCCCCTCTCCCACCTCCATGTCATCTTCTAGTCCTCTCTCTCCTCTTCATGTCCAAGGAGATTTGGGCTTCAGTTTGGTGCTGTCCAGGCAAGAGAAAGGTGACAAGAAAGGAAGAAGGCAGCACCGCTGCAAGAGACGATTCCAGATCTTCAGAAGAAGTTTTGAAGATTCTCCAAATTAGATCTAGATCTGATATTTGAAGAGGTGACAAAGAAGGAGAAGATCTCCAGATCCAGCCTAAATGGATATCGGTGGAGGCCAGGCACTTGCATGGCTAGATTCAGAACCTCAAGCAATCAGCAAGATCATCATAGGATGATCTGATTACCCAACAAAAGGTATAAATTAAATCAGATTTAATTTTTTTATTTTATTTTATTAGATCTATAAAATCAAATCTAAAATATCTCAGATCTGATATGGATTCAAAAGAAAAATTTTTAAAATATCTCTCTTGATCCAATCAGATCTGAACGAATCTGATTCGAAAAATCTGAATTTTTCCTTTAGTACAATCCTCTCAACATTTCACATGCTCAAATTCTCATGATATTGAGAACTGAGGTTACTTGAGGTGGCCTCAAAGGGTGAAGGCACTGACATATGAAAGAGATAGGAAAAAGTATTATAAGTTCCACCAAAATTATGGGCATGATACCAAGGAGGGCCTACAATTGAAGGATGAGTTTGAGGCCTTCATTTGAAGAGGGCACCTCGATCAATACATCAACAACTAGCAAGATCGAGTTGAAGCTAGTTAGAATCAACACATCCCTGAGCAACCGAATGGTAATCAACCAACAATGGGGGTGACTAATTCAAACTCTAGAGGACTTGTAGCTAGAGGGATGGATTCATCAACTCAAAGGACCTCTGCTTGAGTAGTTCGAATAGAAGATGCTACCTCAAAGAAATAAAGAAATAGGAAGGTCATTTCCTTCCCAAATGCCAATCTAGAGTGAGTGCAGACCACCCATGATGATGTACTTGTAATCTCCCTCATGATTGCTAATTATAATATAAGATGAATTCTCATAGATAATGAAATTTTAGTAGACATCTTATTTTATGTTGTTTTTTGTATATTGAGTTTACCAATAGTTCAATTAAGAAGAACCAATTCTTCTCTAATTGGTTTCTTAGGAGATGATGTTCCCATGGAGGACACTATTACTCTCTTGGTCACTATTGGTCAGGAGCCTCAATAGATGACTTGATGATGAATTTTTTGTTGGTAAAAGTCATCTTGGCATAAAACCCAATTTTAGGTTGACTTTACTTGATATAATGTGAGCCATGCCATTGACCTATGATTTGTTGATGCAGTTTCCGACTGAATGTGGGATTGAAGAAGTTTAGGGTGACCAAACCTTAGCTCCATGGTATTATGTAGCTATGTTTCAAGGAAAGAAGCCAATCAAAATGCTACTGATGGAATGCTTGGATGTATGGGATGAACTTAAGGAGCAACGAGAAGAACCAACCAAAGAGCTTATTGTAGTTCTTTGAATAATGAAAATACAGGCTGAACTATCTAGATCGGCTCTCATCTAGATCAAGTAACCCAAGCTCATCTCATCAACTTCCTTTGTGCTAATGCCAACAACTTTTCCTAGTTGGTTTCAGATGTTCTATATATAGATCCTTGTGTTATTGTGCACAGGCTAGATGTAAATTCAGCATGCCGACTGGTGTGGTGGAAGAAGAGGAGCCTCATTTTAGAGAGACAGTAGGCGATGAATGAAGAGGTGGATAAGTTTCTATAGGCCAGCTTCATCCATGAGGTCAATTATCCTAATTGACAATCTAACATCATTCTCGTGAAGAAGGCACATAAGAAATGGAGGTTTTATATCGATTATACTTGCCTTAATAAAGCTTGCTCCAAGGATAGCTTTCAATTGCTATGGATTGACTAGCTTGTAGATGCAACCTTGGGCCATTAGTTGCTAAGTTTTATGGATGTATTCTTGGCCTACAACCAAATCAAAATGGACTATGGACAAGGAAAAGACCACTTTTACTACTAACAAAGGTTTTTATTGCTACATATCAGCCTAAAGAATGTCAGTACAATGCATTAGAGATTGGTCGATTATTTGTTCAAAGACCAAGTTGGTTACAACATGAAAGTCTACATGAACGATATATTGGTGAAAAGAAAGGAAGGAGAGTAGCATGTAGCCAAGTAAGAGGAAACCTTCTTAACCCTAAGAAAATATCATATGAAGCTAAATTCGAGCAAATGCATATTTTGGGTCACCTCATGAAAGTTCTTGAGGTTTATGGTGCCACAGTGCAAGATAGAAGCCAACCTAGAGAGGATAAAGGCCACACTAGAAATGTTGCTACCAAAATTAGTGAAGGATGTCATGTAGGTTGGATTGCAGCATTGAGCAGATTCATTTCAAAATTGGTGGAGAGGTTCCTTCCCTTCTTTAATCCTCTCAAACAAATAAAGAATTTTTGATGGATTGAGGTATGCCAAACTGCCTTTAATTAACTCAAGCAGTACCTTGCTTCACCTAGTGTTCTTACCAAGTCAATCCCATGAGAGATGCTATATCTATATCTTATAGTTTCTCCCCAAGCTTTATACTCGGTCTTTAATGTAGACATCTTAGCTGATAATTATCTTGATATGGTGGACCAAGCCTAAAAGGGCTAGAAATTAGGCTGATTACATTTGACCTTGCAATTTTGAACCTGCTGCACTGAAACAGGCATAATTCTCTTATTCATAGTCAGAATCGCTTATAAGACCCTATTGGGGGTAAAATAGCTTCTGCCGAAGTTCAATAGAATATTAGATC
Organism: Cocos nucifera; assembly: GCA_006176705.1. Taxonomy (NCBI): domain Eukaryota; kingdom Viridiplantae; phylum Streptophyta; class Magnoliopsida; order Arecales; family Arecaceae; genus Cocos; species Cocos nucifera. Next base: position 282,001 of record QRFJ01000620.1, read on the forward strand.
TTAACATGACTCCACCCGAAGCCATAATAACAATGTCCGAACATCATCCAAGCCACTCTCTAGTTCCAGCCTAGTTTAAGAAGATCGGCCATTAGACCTTGTTTGCCCGACGAACTCCCCAACGATAATCCCTAGCTTTCACCCCATGACTACAGAATTCACCAAGAACATGTTAGATTTTAGTCGGACGAACTTGAACAGTAAAAAAGATTCCCAATGTAATAGATTTTGATTTCTAGCCTAGAACAAGTAGCAGTCATCTTACAGACATGGATCTCCTGCACCACCCGATCTCGACTGGCGGCCGATCCTGAAGGCAGCCTAATTCTTCTATCTTACCTTGCAGACAGTAGGTCTCGACCAAGAACCTTGACTGAGCCAACAAAAGGACCTCGTCATCAATATAAGTCCAATTCCCATCCCAGAATAAGTGATAGCTACCCTACCATAGTGAACTTCAATACTCTTTCGAGTTGACCTTGAGCGCCGACCGAACTCCCACGAGCTGTTAGGATAACACCACCAAGGAGCTCTGAATCTCAATACTCATCCATCTTAGCTCTTTGTCAATTTCAAATCCCTATGTTCTGGCCGAACTCCTCAAGGTTGTCAAAAATGGCACCAATAAAATCTAGCCAATTACAAGTCCGCCATTCGCTACCTGAAAGTCGACCTTCAACTCCAATCAATTGGACCTCAAATTCTTCATCTCAATACAAATAACCTACTACCAAGCACAGATAGTTCTCACCTCTCATCCGAACTCTATCAAATGAAACTTAACTGCCTATAAGTCATGATAAATGATAATCCACTCTCCGTAACAAACTCTACGTGGTCTGAATGGCCTACCGACATTCTATTATGACTATCATTTTTACTCTATTACAAGCTCCGCCTATATAAGAAATCTTTCAGATATATTTTTCTCTCTAAACTCTCCTCTTTGCTCTAAATTTTTCTGAGTACTCTATTCTTGTTAGTCAGAGAACTAACTTGACCATTAGAGGATTCTGCTGGAGGCAACTCTAGCTAGGACTTTACCTTACAGGTCTCATCGATGACCTCATCTTCTCCAGCTCTAGTGAACTCCGACGTCAGCATCATTTTCTGCACCAATAGGATTGGTGCTAGAGGAAGGACTGTTGAGCACTTATTCTTAAAGAAGTATCCAGTCGAGTTCATCTTCTTCCTTTCTTCTTCAACTCTTTAACTCTCTTTTCTCTGATCTTTCTCGTGTTCTAGTGAGATGCTGCCTAAGAAAGCTTCAACCCAACGATCCATCACTTCTACCACCAGATCCAATCCAGATGTGCCCGCTCCGACCTCATTGCCAGCATCTCAACCTTCACCAGTAGCCATGGTGGATTTAGAGCAATTCAATCTACTGATGCAGTAGGTTAGAGGCCTCACTAAAGCAGTGCAGGCCATGCAGCATGTTAGAAAATATGTTCTAAAGCCAATCATCTAAGTTGTAGATGATTGAAATTAGTATATGAATTATCAAATAATAATAGTTATTTGGCTTATTCATCATCAAAGTTCTATCTTTCTTAAATAAACTCCTATCTTATAATAAAGTCCTAAGAACCATATTTAATCGATAAAAAAGAATTTATCGGATGGTTCTTAAATTATTTACGATCAAATGATAAGTTATTAATTAGGATGATAACTTATCGAATATAGATTGTTGTATGCCATATGCATTAGTTATCCTCTTAATCAAGTGGTGTAGAGATATTGATATAGCATCTAGGTGAGATGTAAGAATACATCTGCACTAAACATGATTAATGTAGCACTCTACTATCAAGAGTAGCTAGTTAAGGTCGATGTATATAAGTATCCCTCCGATCTGAGATTACTACGGTAACTTACAAGTAACTCACTATACTTTAATGTCAAACTACCTATATTTTTAATACAGGATCGAAAAATTTTTGGATATAGTCAAGTACTTGTAGAGTCAACGTGTGAGTTAAGATGGAATTGACCACTCCTAATTAAGTTCAGGAAGTAAATGTCTCGCTATATTTTAATTTAGCAAAATCTAGGCCTGGGTAATCCTCGTGAGGAGTCACGAGATTTATAAAATTATGAAATACAATATAGATGACTTATATGAGTGATGAAATCTTACTTGCAGTGATCTTGAGTATTATTAGTCAAATAGATAAATTATACATTAATCGTAGGCTAGGATTCTAAGGATGTTGCTTTGCATACATTAGACCTATCCGAACGTCGGGTACCATTGCTAGATGATCATTTTGATTGGCATAAAAATTAGTTCTTATGCTACCGACTTAGATTTGAACCTATAGGGTCATACATATAAGAGATTGTTATCTAATTAGATGGTTGATCGATGATTGAGAATTGTTCAATGATCGAATCATCAATACAATTGATGATCGATCAAGTGCAAGTGTTGCAGGAGGATCGATAAGTAATTAGATTACTAATTGGCTTAATTTGATTGAGCAATCAAGTTGAGTTCAAGTATAATTAAATTAAATTTATATAGAGTTATTTTGAACTTAATTGGATTAAGTCTAATTGATTTATTGGATAAGTCAATTGCAAGAAAGAATAAGTCCCTATTGAATCAGGACTTGAGTGCACCTAATTTCTAATTTGATTAGAAATTAAATTAGATTTAAATTTGATTAAATATAATTTAATTATGCTTCTAATTAGATTATAATTATCTATTAATTAGGATAACTTAAATTTAATTTAAATGAGATTCAAATTGGGTTTGACCTAGTCTACATTGAAGAGTCTTAGTTAGACTAGGACTCTTCCCTTCACCCTTGCGCCACCTATGAAAAATCCCACACCCCTTGTGTTTTCATTCTTGAGGTTTACATAAATATTTTCAGACCTAAGAGAGGTATTCCACACCCCAATATCTGAAGAGTTTGAATTAATTTTGACTTGGTCAAATTTAGAAATCAGTTTTGATTTGTACTCTATTTGATAGAGTCCATGATCTCTAAAACTCTTCCCATCTTTGCACCAATTTTTCTCCATGCCCACCAATATTTTGTCACCCCTTTTTCTTCTTCTCTTGTACATGGATCTGATTTTAGTCATACCAAAAAATTAAGTGGAGGCATCCAACTCTTAAACTCCTCCAAGTTTCCTTATAGGACTAGGTTTTGATCTAGTCCTCCTAATAAATAGGGGAACACCTCCTTTCATGGGTGGACATAATTAATCCCAGGTATTCCATGGTAAAATAGAGAAAATGGAGAGGTTTAGGCATGGGGAGAAGCACTCGAGGATAAAGGGCATGGAGGCTTGTTAGGACATCAAAAGTTGATGTTCTCAAGGGAGAAAAATAAGAGAAGAATGTCTTCTCTTAGTTTTTCTTTCAAGGGCCTTTTTCTTCTCAAGTTTTTTGAGAGTTTTTTCTCCATGTAAAATCAGAAGAGAGAGAGGTTGAAGGGAGTGGAGGAAGGGCACTCAAAGGGTTGGGCATTGGTGGTCTCTTTTGGACATCATGAGATCATAACCTGATGAGAAGAAAGAGAAGAGAAGATGGTCTTCTCTTGGGGTTCTTGTTGAGAACCTTTTCTTCTCAATTTTTGTATGATTTTTTCATAAAAAAAAACTAGAGAGAAAGAGACCTAAAGCATGAAAAATTCTAGAGGAGATGGTCTCCTCTTGACCAAGCATGAAGATCGATTTAGGATATCAATGGTTGATGTCCTGAAGAGAAGATGAGTCTTCTCTTATAGATCTTTCTTCGAGCTTTTTCATTTTCTGATTTTTGGAAGATCCAAAGATTGGATTTCTTCCTTAATCCTTCTTGTATTCTATTTCTTTTGGAGTATCCAAGAGATCTAAAGAATATTTTTAGATTGAACATCAGGAGGGATCCATGAGAAGCTAGCACTTCGAGCGGATCTTCGTTCGATGAACCTTCGATCTGTGTTGTAGTCTTGTGTGGATTATCTATAAAAGTTAGACATGCTGTATGACTCTAAGAAATAAAGGACAATATTGAAGTTCAGTTGCGGTATTCTCGACCTACGCAAAGATAAGAAATTTGATCTCTTCTTGACCTAGATATGATCTAGAATTTTTAGAATAGTTCTAGATCTTAGTATTGATTTGATCAATACCAACCATCCTTATTTAATTTTTAGATTTATGTTTGCATCATGACATGTTGTAGATCCTAGATGTAGGGTTTAGTGATTAGATCACATGCATTATTAGATTGAATAGTTTAATCTATGTCTTCCACTATGATTTATTTCAAAAATATTTTGAAATATAAGAATGAAACCTAGCATATTTTTCAACAGTGGTATCATAGCTCTAGGTTCTTTTATGGCATGATCATATTTTACATTAAAATAAATCTAAAAATAAAATTTTAAAGATCACATATACTGATCATAAGGTTGTCTTACTGTAAGGTTTACCCCTTACAGTGGAGAGGTTGTTCTAATATGTGCTGATCTAAGAAAATTAAATCATAAATATGTTAGATAAGATCTAAAATAATTTATGATTTATTTTTAAATTTTAAATCTAAAATTAAATAATTTATAATTTAATTTTTGATTATTTAGATAAGATCTAAATAATATGTGTTTCATGTTTAGATCTAGATCCTCATGTTGCATATGTTGATATGTAGCTTCATTTTTTAATCTAGAATGTATATGTATGACATATATGTCTTGTAGAAATTAAATTATGAACTTACTTTGTACAAAACCCTAGATTCAAAATCCTAGGACATGATCAAAATATTAAAACAAATCATATCTAAAACCATGATTTGAATTTGATTCAAAGTAAATTATTTACAAAACTTGAAAATATTTTGAATGATGAAATCAGAAACTAGTTTTGAGCTTCCAAACCTCAACCCATAAGCCTTGAACTTAATTAAGAATTAAGTGATTGTTTAGAATCTAGGTTTGTGATTTAAAGATCCTAAGATAATTTCATAAAACATGGGTTAAAAGGTAATGGATTAGCTTTGATCAATTCATTAACTAGGTTAGACCTAGGGTTGATTAAATATGGACTAAGTTAAGAAATTGATCAAATCTAATTAATAGTTAATAGGATTAGATCATTTCTTTTCTATAGATGAATTCAATAGTTATAGTTAATCAAAGTCCATACATCTAACAAATGGACACTGATCGTGGCTCAATGGTTGAGCCCAAGTCTTTAGGTAGACCAAATCAAAATTGATAAATCGATTGGTATCTAAGGTAAGTCTGGCATTTTCAGACTGGTGGTTTTTAATTGGTAGCTTGCTTATCTAACCATTTTTTATGGTGTCTAAGGGAAGCTTTGGCAGACCCTCTCATCGATCTTACTTATCTGGCCAATGTGGTTAATTAGCTCTTGATTAGGTTGCTCATTTCGTGCTAACCTATATCACATAGGTAAATCAATGAGACTAATTTTATTCAGTGAGACTGATCTACGTTCCCATGGACCAAAATTGATCCTAGTCCTCATCAATGACTTGAGAAGTCAGTGGAAGGATTTGACTTGGTGAAGTCGGTGGGAGCAATTTGGTCCATGTCTTCTCTATCTTTAAATCATTAATTATTTAAATCTTCTAAAATTATTAGATCCTTATAAAAGATAAAGTTATGATGATAACTGAGTCATAGCTTTCCATTAACGTGTTTGATAATTAATGGGTCCAATAGCTTAGGTGAACATTGGAGGTGCCTTACACCTGATGTTCATCGAGATATTAAAATTATCATTCATCATATGATGACTTAGATGTATCTCTCTAATGGTGGTTAGGTCGACCAACTAAATTTGGACTTAATCATTCATTGGTTAGATACACCAAGTATGGTCATGTTAATGGTTGGACCTAACCGAATCCTTGCAATGGAGGCCAAAGCCTATCGATTAGATTTCTGGGGCAAAATTAAATTACTAAAAGTTGTTTGAAGAAATAATTAGTTAAAAAATCTATCCATAGATGCACATGAGTTGACCGACCAAAGTCGGACTTGTATGCAGTCTATGTGGATTCTAGTACCTACTAAAGAATTAAAATAATTTGTCAAATTAGAGGTAGAGGCTACCAATTTATACAAAATAGTAGAAGAACCTTTAGACTAAAGTTCAAGTCTCTAGGCTTAAAATAATTTATATATGTTAGATCATTATTCTCTTTTCTTTAGATTAAGGCTGAACTTTAATTGCTTCGATCATTGTCAGACAGTGATGTACTTATGGGACCCAACTTCGATAATCAGCATCGAAAGTTAAATCTATTCAGTAGCATGAAAGGATTCGTGCTGGGGCTTGTTGGTCCAGTAAAAACAATAAGTCCAAGAATAATCCAAATCAAGCAGAGTTCTTCTAATGTTAGAAGCAGGATCATAGGAAGAAGAATAGTCTTGCTTCCCTTGATCTTAATAGGTTGAATAAGAGAAAAGAGCAAGGAGTTGCTTATCAAAGATGTTATATGACAATATCTTTAAACTTCTCTATTTATGGTTCTACTACTTGATAATTGGATACCGGTAGTCTTATGCAATTCGTTGCAAGAACTTCAGATGAGTGGAATGTTTGAAAATGGTAAGAAATTTTTGAACATTAGGGATGGAAGTTTTATTCCAATCCTAGCCTTAGAAATTATCAAGCTAATTTTCAAAACAAATATTATCATTTAGAGTGACTGTCACTATCATCCATCGTTTATGATAAATGTGATCTTTGTTGGCCTTTTGACTTAAGGTGATTATCATTTATTAATAAAAAGAGATTGTCATGATGTCATTATGAATGATGTTTTAATAATACATGGATAATAAAAAAATGATATATGCATAGCCTGTTAAGTATAATGCACACATCTAATAAATACTCAAGTTAGACAATATTAAGGATATCAATATTTCATTATGATTATAGATGATCTATCTTAGTATAGGTATGTCTAGCCTAAATTATTTAAAATGTTCAAACGATTCCATAATGAAGTGAAAAAATAAACTGAAAAAGATATTAGAACTCTTCAATCAGATCGAGGAGGCGAATACTTATCCAGTGAGTTTTTGACATATCTAAGAGAGAATGGGATTCTCTCTTAGTGGACTCCTTTTGGAACATAGTATATCAAAAACAAGAAATCAAACTTTGTAAAACAAGGTTCGATCCATGATGAGATTTACTAGTCTACCTATTTCAGGGTTAAGCTCTTAAGACTACTTATTTTACTCTGAAAATTTACATCGAGTAAATTTGTCGCAAAGATTTCATATGGGATATGGATCGGGCATAGACCTAGACTCTCTTACCTTTTGGTTTAGGGTTGTCATGCCTATGTCAAATATTTACAAATAGATAAACTTGGACCTCGATCCCATAGGTGTATGTTTATAGGATATCCCATGAAAAATAGGGATTATTAGTTATACCATGCTGAAGAACATAAGATGTTCATCAGCAGTAAGGCATTCTTTTTGGAAAAAATGTTTCTTAGAGAAGAAACTAATGCCACTAAAGTTGAACTTAAAAAAATTCGACGGGTAGAAAGAACTAACACAATCTAGTAAACTTATAAAATCACATTTGATTAGATCAAACCTAGAGCTCATTAAATAGGTACCTTTAAAGAGATTCGATAGAATACTGCATCTGCTGGATAGATACTTTGGTATCTAGGTCCAGGATTGTGATCCTTTTGAGCTCGATGAGAATAACTAGGATTCGATCACCTGTAAAGATGCAATGTAGAGATCTGACTCTAAGAAATAGCTTGGAGCCATAAAATCCAAATTAGAGTCCATAAAAATCAATAGTGTATAGATACAAGTTGATTCACCTAAAGGGATAAAACCTATTGGGTGTGAATGGATTTTCAAAAGGATCAGAGTAGCACAGATGGGAAGGTAGAGACCTATAAAGTCCATTTGACTATCATCTCGAAGTTGGAACATGCGATCAGATTGTATGTCTTCATTATGAATGGAGAAGAACCCTATATTTATAAATAAACAAAAAAATTTATAGTGTTATTCCTTGTGTTGTCTGTAGATAACATTCTCTTAGTCGGGAATGGCATTCCAGCATTATAGAAAATAAAGGTTTAGCTATCATCTAATTTTTTCATGTATGAGACCAGACTTGGTATACTCACTAGAGATAATGAGCAGATACCAATTTGATCCAGGTGAGAACCATTAGAAGATTGTATAGACAATCCTTAAGTATTTAAGAAATACTAAGGTCCAGTGATTTATATAAAGAGAAACTGACTTAAAACTTATCGAATATTTTGATGGAAAACATGCAGGATTTCATGCTTGAATTTCAAAATTTTTTTGAAATAAATCATAGTGGAAGATATAGATTAAACTATTTAATCTACTAAAGCATGTAATCTAATTACTCAACCTTACATCTAGGATCTATAACATATCATAATGCATACATAAATCTAAAAATTAAAGTGCTTTGGTATTGATCAGATCAATATTCTAGATCTAGAACAGTTCTAGATCAAATTCTAAATCGCATCTAGGTGAGAGAAGAGATCAAATCTCTTACCTTCACATAGGTCAAGAACACCACGGTCAAGTCCTAATGTTGCTCTTGTTGCTTGGAGCTGCACACACATCCGATCTTTATAGTAGTCCATATGAGGCTGCAACACAAATCGAAAGTTTGTCGAATGAAAATCTACTCGAAGTGCTAGCTTCTCGTGGATTCCTCATGATGGTTATTCTAAAAAATATTCTTCAGATCTCTTGGACACTCCAAGAGTTGAAGAATAAGAGAAAGAATAAGAGAGAAATCCAACTCTTGGATGTTTCAAAAATCAAAAAATAAAACACAAGAAAAAACACCCTAAGAGAAGATAGATCTTTCCTTTTGGGACATCAATAATTGATGTCCTGCATGAAGAAAAAATCATATTTTCTCGATCAGATTCGTTCAGATCTGATTTGACTAAGAGAAATATTTTAAAATTTTTTTCTCTCAGATCTAAATTAGATCTGATACTTTTCAAATCTGATTATATGGATCTAATAAATAAATAAAAATAAATTAAATTAGATTTAATTTATATCTTATTATTGGGTAATCCTATTACTCTATGATGATCCTACTGATTGCCTGAGGTTCTAAATGCAGCCACGTAATCGCTTGGTCTCTATCGATATCCACTCGAATAGGATCTGGATACTCCTCCTTCTCAATCTATCCTCCAAAGATCAGATCTAGATCTGCTCTTGAAGGTTTTCAAAATAATTTTTGAAGATCTGGTGTCGTCTGTTGCAGCAATGCTGCCTTCTTCCTTTCTTATCGCCTTTCTCTTGCCTGGATCACACCAAACTGAAGCCCAAGGCCTCTTGGGCATGGAGAGGAGAGAGAAGATTAGACGTAGGCATGGAGAAGAGGGGAGAGGGGCTATGTGGCATGGGCAAAAGAAGAACTTTTGAAAACTAAGCGCAGATAGGATTTATATAGATCCTGCTACGCCATGCAGTGTCACATCATTCCGACCAATCATGTCTCTTCATGCAATCAGATCTAAATCTGATTGGTGGGATGATATCACCTGATCCAATTAGATGAGAGCCCCTCCCAAACATCCTTAGGTGGCACCAAGATTGGTCAATGTAGAGTCTTAGGTGCCACCTAAATTTATTCCATGAAGCAACCTGGAGTCCCATCTGTATGGGACTCCTGGCGTCATCATCCTTAGGTGCACGCCTCCCTAGGCATGCACCCCCTCCCTTTCCTTCTTTTAGTAGGTGGACAAAGGTCAAATCTCTCTCCTATGGGTACATGATACATGGGCAGATGTCTAAGTGTCAAAGGTCATCGTTTGACCAAAGTCAAAAGACAAGAATTAGCAGGTGACGAAAAATGGCAGGTGTTGTCTCAAATTTATCTCATAAATTAAGACAACCCTATAAGCTCCAAACAGTCCAAGTAAAGGTACCTAAGTGAGTCCAAACATATTTAGCTCAATTGAGACAACTTTTAATGATTGTTGAAGGAGAACATTAGGCTCAATCGTGTGCTAGCATGATTTCCTTAAACCTAATTGAATCTTATTCATATCAATTGAACTGGGTTAGTCCAATTGATGATATCCAGATCCAAATTCTTATTTGTATGATCTAGTTAGGTTTAGTTCCATATGGTAATGGGATATATCATGATCTCTATCATCGACATCATCGAAATACCTTCTAATGGATCAGAACTTTTCTAATTCAGACAACTAGTATGATCGATCATCTAAATCATTCTAATTGCTCCTAAAATCCACTAGTGACACCTAGCAGTATATGGTGGCAATCCATCAGAACTGAGAATGAACCTCTCGATGTAGTTACCTGTGTGATTAAATTTCTCTATCTTGAGCCCCGATTGGATTAGGGTTAAGGTGAACTCATCAAACCCTAATATCCATCATATGATTAATCATTCGATTCAAGTTCAATATGAAAACCTTAATAGAAACTCTTTCTATTATTTCACTCTGCCATGGCCATGGGCTTATGGACTTGATTCTTATGATCATCATAGGGCTACTCCTCATCCACCGAGGTAGATAGATTTCCTATTAGTGTAATCCAATTCCTACAATAATCATGCTATAGCCAACATACACCTTAGGGTTCCAAATGTTTAGGAGATCGAGTTATGGTGTAGTCAAACTATAACACCCTCAAGGTGAACTATCGATGCACCTCAGATCAAAGAACTAGACACACAACTGTAGCTTCGAGCCAGTCATCGACGAGAGGGTAGACTTCCTAATGACTGCTCGAGGTGGTCACGCTCAGTGCCATCGTTCTCCAATGGGTACCTATACTCTCACTCCGATGTCTCTATACCATAGACTTAAGACTCATCTACTATGAAGAAGTGATTGTACATCAATCTTTTGGATCAACCACCATCCACATGATGATCCTACAGTCGGGAGCATTTTATGAGTTAATAATGAAAATTTACGTCTTAAATTTTCAACTCTTGAAAATATGAACTATCATTATCATTAACTCAAGGGATGTATCACAGACACTAAATACACATTATGACAGAAAATAATCTATTTTATTATTTATAGTCAAAATTATAATTTTGCCCTTAGAAGTGTATAATAAGTGTCAGTCAATTCTGGCTTCTAGGGCACACATATCTAACAAACTCCCACTTGACCTAAAGTCAATTGGCTACAATTCTAAGTCCCATCTTCTTAAGGTGGGCTTCGATCTTCTACTGGCCCAATGGCTTTGTGAGTGGGTCCATCGCATTATCTGCGTAGTCGACTCTCTTGACCTCAATGTAATATTTCTTGAGGTAATCATGGATGAGGTGGTATCGCTGCTCGATGTGCTTGGATTTTTGGTGAGACCTCTGCTCCTTAGCAAGGGCTATGGTGCCATATTGTCGCAGTATAGAGGAATGGCATCTGATGGCATCACTCTGATCTCTGCGGCAAACTTCTTATACCAGAATGCCTTCTTCATAGCTTCTGACGCAATGATGTATTCTGCTTCCATGGTGGAATCTACGATCACTATCTGCTTAGAACTCTTCCAACTGATAGCACCACCATTACACACAAACAGACTCTCAGATGTTGACTTTTGATCATCTACATTGGATATAAAATTCGAGTCTGTATATCCTTGGACTTGGAGTTCTCCATTATCAAAAATTAAGAATATATCCTTAGTTCTTCTTAAGTACTTAAGAATACATTTCATAGAAGTCCAGTATTCTTTGCCTGGATTTGACTGATATTTGCTCATGACACTCATAGCATGAGCTATATCAGATCGTGTACATAACATGGCATACATAAGGCTCCCTATTATTGAAGCATAAGAGATCTTGCTCATGCATTCTATTTCCTCATGTGTGCTAGGGCACATCTTCTTGGAGAGATGAATGCTATGTCTGAAGGGTACCAAACCTCTCTTAGAGTTTTCCATGCTAAACCTCTTTAGCACTTTCTCTATGTATATTTTCTATGAAAGTCCTAGCATCCTATTCAGTCTATCTCTATAGACCTTAATTCTTAGAATAAAGGATGCTTCTCCTAAGTCTTTTATGGAGAATTCTTTGGATAATTATATTTTAACTATAGTCAACATAAAAATATCATTCTCAATAAGGAGGATATCATCCACGTACAATATGAGGAAGACAATAGTATTCCCATTGACCTTTTTGAAGACACATGGTTCCTCCTCATTCTTGATGAAATCAAATAATTTGATTACGTCATTAAGACGAGTATTTTAGCTCTGAGATGTTTGCTTAAGTCTATATATGGATCTTTGCAGCTTGCATACCTTGTGATCAGCATCACTAGATGTGAAACCTAGCGGCTGTTCCATATAGATATCTTCCTCAAGGTATCCATTTAAGAATGCCATTTTCACGTCCATTTACCATATTTTATAATCAAAATAGGCTACAATAGTAAGTAATGTGTGGATAGATTTTAGCATAGCTACTGATGAAAAGGTATCCTGATAGTCAATGCCTTCGCATTGACTATACCCTTTTGCCACTAATCTAGCTTTGAATGTCTCCACATTCTCATCTATACCAATCTTTCTCTTGTAAATCCATTTACACCCAATAGATACTATACCTTCTAGTGGATCTACCAAGGTTCAGACTTGGTTTGAGTGCAACGAGTCAATTTCTGATTTTATTGCCTCTAACCATTTCTCGAAGTCGATATCCGATATCGTCTTATCATAGGTTTTGGGATCATCACCATGAACCCCATTACCTACGAGGAATATTTTCTCTATTTTCTCTGAAATAGTACCTAAGTATCTCTTAGAAAGATGGAAAATCTTTTCCAATCTATGAGGTGGAGGAGGTAGTAATTGTATTGGCTCAACCTGATTTGGTTCCATTTGATCCTTAGCTCATTGCTCTTGTGAGACTTTCTTCTCGAGCTTGATCTGCTTTTCAATGCCGTCATCTTGAATAAACTATTTTTCGAGAATGATGCCATGCCAACTCACAATCCCATTGTGATCTTCTAAAAAGTAGAAATAATATCCTACCGACTCTTTAGGATATCCTATGAATCGAGCTCTAAAGGACCTAAAGTCTAACTTATCCACTTGTTGTCTTTTAACATGAGTCGGACAACCCCAAATACTGAGATGACTCAGACTTAGTTTTTTATCATGCCATATCTCATATGGTATGGTAAGAACAGTTTTAGAGGAAACCTTATTTAGTAAGTATATTATAGTTAATAGACTATATCCCCAAAAAAAATCAAGAAAGTCTATGAAGCTCATCATGGATCGGACCATATGTAATAGGATCAGATTCCTCTGTTCTGAAACTCTATTGAGTTGAGGTGTTCCAGGTGGAGTCCACTGAGAGATTATGCCATTTTGCTTGAGATAGTCAAGGAATTCTCGACTAAGGTATTCACCTCCTCGATTTGATCGAAGAACCTTAATAGATTTTCCAGTTTGCTTTTTGATTTTATGTCAGAATTTTTTGAACTTTTTAAAAGCTTTAGACTTGTGTCTTATAAGATACACGTACCCATACCAAGATAAATCATCAAAAGATTATGAAGTAGACAAAATTGCCTCTAGCCGACATATCAAATGGGCTGCACACATCAGTATGTACTAGGATAAGTAAATTTGTGGCCCTTTCCCCATGTCCTACAAAAAGGAGCTTAGTCATTTTGCCATGAAGACAAGATTCACAAATTGGATATGACTCGAAAGTCAACAGACTTAATAGTCCAATTTTCTTCAATTTATTAATCCTATCTTCTGCTATATGATCTAGTCTAAGATGCCATAGATATCTATCATTTGGACTATCTCTAGGTTGTTTTGTTCTTATGGTATTCACATTTTGCTCGATATTAAAAATAGATACATCAATATGTGACTGATAGAGACCATTAATGAGGAAACCACTTGCAATTTTATTTCTTTCAAAAAGAATATTATAATGATCCTTAAGAAAACTAATTACATAGCCTTCTTGTGCTAAACATAAAATAAAAATCAAATTCCTGCTTACAGCAGGCACATAGTAACAATCCCTAAGTACTAAATCTAAGCCAGATATAGTTAAAAAGGGTAGGTTCCCACAGCCACAGCAGCAACTCTTGCTCCATTTTCAATGTATAGGATCATCTCACCATCCCTCAGCCTCTTGCGATCCTCAAGACCCTGCATGGAAGTGCCCAAATGAGCACTAGAACCAGAGTCAAGCACCCAACTGGATGCAGAAGAAATCATAAGGTTAGATTCAATAACGAGCATACCTCTAGAAGGACCTACATCCTTCTTATTCTTCAGGGTGGCCAGATAAATAGGATAGTTTCGCTTTCAGTGGCCGTCTGTGTTACAATGGAAATACTTTTCTTTGTCAGCAGCCTTCTTCTTCAGCTCTACCTTTTTCTTCTTTTCACCTTCCATCTTTTGCTTTTTCATAGACTTCTTCTTCTTTCCAAAAGACTTTCTCTTGGAAAAAGTTCATTCCATAGCAAGCACTGAGCCTTTAGAATCTTTCATAGAAAGCTCAGTAGTAACCAACATGTTCATAAGTTCGGCTAGAGTACTTCGAAGTTTTTGCATATGGTAATTCATAATGAATTGCCCATACGCATCAGTCAAGGATTGCAGAATTATGTCATTCTATAGATCCTGATCTAACTTCACTCCGAGCTTCTCAAGCTCTTCCAAGTCCTTGATCATCATCAGACAATGATCTTGGACTGACTGCCCATCACACATCTTAGCCTTAAAAAGTTATTTAGTGATATGATATTTGGCTATGCGACTCTATTCACCAAACAACTCTTGTAGGTGAGCCAACATTTGGTGAGCAGTCTTGATATCTTTATATTGGCACTAAAGCTCATTAGTCATCGAGCCCAACATATAGTATCTGACCTTATTATCTTCATCCATCCATTTATCAAGAGATGCTCTCTATTTAGTGGATGGATGGACTGATAAGGTGGGAGGATCTTGGTCCAATACATGAGTTAACTTCTCAAAATCCAAAATGATTTTGAAGTTCCTGAGCCAATCTTTTGTAATTAGGTCTGATTAGTCTATGGGTGTCTAGGATACGGGCTAGTAGATTGGATGTAGACATTTTTTTGTAGAGAGTCAAAGTTTCTAGTTAGATTTTATAATTAAGACTTAACTAATTTATTTAAAAAATTTATTTTTAAATAAATTAGCTTCCATTATTTTTTTGGATTTCTACACTCTCTTTGTAGAGATGCAAAAATCTCCAGGATTAATGATTTTAAGTGGATGGTGCAGTCCCACCAACTGACTCATCGCCTCACCTAACAGTTATTGGTGATGGGTTAGCCAATAAGTGAACAACTCTTATCCAATGGTTCTCTAATCATGGTGCACCCAAACTTGATCTCTAATTCATGAATCTCACCATGCCCAGAATATTGATTCGCTCCTTAGTTAAGTCAGACCCATCATTTGCATAGATTGGATTTCTAATTGGATCTCTCACCATATCCGAAATATTGAGCCCAATCCATCCTCCAACCCATAGCATCCAATGCCTAATAGACATGGTCGCGACTTTTCGGTGTAACTGAACCACTATAACAACCAAGAATAATCGACTCCAAAAAGAACCCACATATCTACAATGGCAGAAGACCTTAGACTTAATCTTTTCTTAGAAAGATTTGATTTAGGTCTCTTTAAACTTGACTTACAATAGCCATAATAATTATGACTAACCAAGTCGCATGGGTTAGCTCAGATTGTTAACCACCTTAGATCAGGACTGGATCGATAAATATGGCTAGGTAAGTAAGATCGATGGAAGGAATATGTCATTAACTCGATAAAAATGCATTCGAGTCGAGTAGCTTCCAATTAAAAATTAGTCAGTCGTATCTGCCAAACTTACCTTAGACACCAAATTGTTGAGCCAAAACCAATCAAGTTAGCCTACAATCCAGACTCTAACCACTGAGCCTAATTTGGTCTTAGCTTGATCAATCACTTATGTGATTCGATCTTGACCCAGACTTAATCCTATTAGGTTGGTCAATTTAAGCACTCTTAATCCCATCTAACCAACTCTTGATTTGGTTTGATCAACCGTTAAACCTAATTGAGCTACCCAAGTTCGAATTAATTTTATGAATATATCTTAAATCTAAAAATTTTTAACTTTTAGACTTAATATATTTCATAATCTTAATTTTTAATTAAGTTTAGGATTCTCAAATAAAATATGTAAATAAAATCCTAGGATTTCAGGATCTAGGGTTTTGCAGAAAATAAGTTTTTGGATTTTTGATTAAGGACGAACGCACAGCACCCTTACTCATCATAAGAATACCCCATTGAATGGGAGGAGAGAGCATTTAAACCATACTTTATTCTTATGATTGGATGGCCAAGGAGAATGCTTTAATCAGAAATATGAAAACTACAAAACTAGTTAGGTCTACATCATATATCTCATATATAAGAATGATCTAACTTTAAATATGTTTTGCATACATCTTTATATATCATATCATGCATGCTTTTAGATCTAAATTATCTCATAATCATCTAAAAAATTAAATTTAAATTGATCTTATTAAAATAAATTCTATTCTAGATAATTATGTAGAACTATTCTACAACTAATCTAAACATGCATTCATCATATCTCATATGAATAAAAATTAAATAACTTTACTTTCTATTTTTTAAATTTTATTATAATATCATAATATTAAAAAATAATAAATAAATAGATCTAAAAATTATAATAAATTAAATTAAATTATGATCATGCAAGACTATACATAGAATAATTCTATTCTACAACTAGTCATACATCTCGTACAACTTAGATCTATATTATTTAATTTTTTAATTTTTTTGATTTTAGATCTAATCACATCTCATGTGATATCTAAAATAATATAATTATTATATTAAAAATAAATTAAAATTAGATCTAAATTATTTATGAGAATCTGGCTCTGATACCAGTTGAAGAGAAAATTTTGTTTTCCAGATCAAGTTCGTTTAGATCTGATTTGATCAAGAAAAATATTTCAAACTTTTTTTTTTAGATCTAAATTAGATTTGATACTTTTTAGATCTGATTAAATAGATCTAATAAATAAATAAAAATAAATTAAATTAGATTTAATTTGTACCTTGTTGTTGGGTAATCCTATTATCCTATGATGATCCTGCTGATTGCCTGAGGTTCTGGATGCAGCCATGCGATCGCCTGGCCTCTATTGATATCCACTCAGATAGAATCTAGATATTTCTTCCTTCTCAATCTATCCTCCAAAGATCAGATCTGGATCTAATCTTGAAGATTTTCATAATAATTTTTGAAGATCTAGTGTCATCTCTTGCAGCAGTGCTGTTTTCTTCCTTCCTTGTTGCCTTTCTCTTGCCTGGATCACACCAAACTAAAGCCCAAGGTCTCTTAGGCATGAAGATGAGAGAGAAGATCAGAGGTAGACATGGAGAAGAGGGGAGAGGGGCCATGTGGCATGGGCAAAGGAAGAACTCTTGAAACTTAGGCACAAGCAGGGTTTATATAGACCCTATTACGCCATGCAGTGCCACATCATCCCGGCCAATCACGTTTCTTCATGCAATCAGATTTAAATCTGATTGATGGGATGACATTACTTGATCTAATTAGATGAGAGTCCCTCTCAAACATCCTTGGGTGGTGCCAAGATTGATCAAAGTAGGGTCTTAGGCACCACCTAAGTTTATTCCATGAAGCAACCTGGAGTCCCATTTTTATGGGACTCCAGGCATCATCATCCTTGGGCGCATGCCTCCCTAGGCATGTACCTCCTCCCTTTCCTCCTTTTAGTAGGAGGACAAAGGTCAAATCTCTCTCCTAAGGATGCATGACACATGGGCAGATGTCTAAGTATCAAAGATCAACGTTTGACCAAAGTCAAAAGATAAGAATTAGCAAGTGATGGAAAATGATAGGTGTTGTCTCAAATTTATCCCATAAATTAAGACAACTCTTTGCTAACCAAAACAACCTCCAGTTAGACCAAATAAAGGTACCTGAGTAAGCCCAAATATATTTAGTTCAGTTGAGATAACTTTTAATGATTGTTGAAGGAGAATATTAGGCTTAATCGTGTGCTAGCATGATTTTCTTAAACCTAATTGAATCTTATTCAAATCAATTGAACTGGATTAGTCTAATTGATGATATCTAGATCTAAACTCTTATTTTTATGATCTAGTTAGATTTAGTTTCATATGGTAACGGGATGTGTCATGATCTCTATCATCGACATCATCAAAATACCTTTCGATAGATTAGAACTTTTTTGATTCAGATAACTAGTATGATCGATCATCCAAATTATTCTAATTGCTCCCAAAATCCATCAGTGACACCTAGCAGTATATGGTGGCAACCCATCAGAAACTAAGAATGAACCTCTCGATGCAGTTACCTGTGTGATTAAGTTTCTCTATCTTGAGCTCCGATCGGATTAGGGTTAAGGTAAACTCGTCAAACCCTAATATCCATCATATGATTAATCATTCGATTTAAGTCCAATATGAAAATCTTAACAGAAACTCTTTCTATTATTTCACTCTGCCATGGCCATGGGCTTCTGGACTTGATTCTCATGATCATCATAGGGCTACTCCTCATCCACCGAGGTAGATAGATTTCCTATTGGTGTAATCCAATTCCTACAATGAACATGCTATAGGCCAACAACACCTCAGGATTTCGAATGGCTAGAAGATTGAGTTTATG
>QRFJ01000620.1:301503-331622 GCA_006176705.1 Cocos nucifera
TTTTTGATCATAGGATCATCCTGGTCATGAGGATGGTGTTGATCCAAAAGGTTGGAGTACAATCACTTTTTTATGGTAGATGAGTTTTAGTTCTGTGTGTGTTAGAGACATTAGAGTGGAGTACAGACCCACTCGTTGAAGAGATGAGGGCACTAAGTGTGACACACTCGATACAGTTCATTAGGAAGTCCTTACTCTCTATCAAGACTAGCTTCAAAGCTTTAGTTGTGGTTTTGATTCTTTGAGCCTGACGTGGCATCAGATTGTTCACCTTACTGATGTTATCGTTTGACGTACCTCATAACAAAGGTCAAATCTCTCTCCTAAGGATGCATGACACATGGGCAGATGTCTAAGTATCAAAGATCAACGTTTGACCAAAGTCAAAAGATAAGAATTAGCAAGTGATGGAAAATGATAGGTGTTGTCTCAAATTTATCCCATAAATTAAGACAACTCTTTGCTAACCAAAACAACCTCCAGTTAGACCAAATAAAGGTACCTGAGTAAGCCCAAATATATTTAGTTCAGTTGAGATAACTTTTAATGATTGTTGAAGGAGAATATTAGGCTTAATCGTGTGCTAGCATGATTTTCTTAAACCTAATTGAATCTTATTCAAATCAATTGAACTGGATTAGTCTAATTGATGATATCTAGATCTAAACTCTTATTTTTATGATCTAGTTAGATTTAGTTTCATATGGTAACGGGATGTGTCATGATCTCTATCATCGACATCATCAAAATACCTTTCGATAGATTAGAACTTTTTTGATTCAGATAACTAGTATGATCGATCATCCAAATTATTCTAATTGCTCCCAAAATCCATCAGTGACACCTAGCAGTATATGGTGGCAACCCATCAGAACTAAGAATGAACCTCTCGATGCAGTTACCTGTGTGATTAAGTTTCTCTATCTTGAGCTCCGATCGGATTAGGGTTAAGGTAAACTCGTCAAACCCTAATATCCATCATATGATTAATCATTCGATTTAAGTCCAATATGAAAATCTTAACAGAAACTCTTTCTATTATTTCACTCTGCCATGGCCATGGGCTTCTGGACTTGATTCTCATGATCATCATAGGGCTACTCCTCATCCACCGAGGTAGATAGATTTCCTATTGGTGTAATCCAATTCCTACAATGAACATGCTATAGCCAACATACACCTCAGGATTTCGAATGGCTAGAAGATTGAGTTATGATGTAGTCAAACTATAACATCAGTAAGGTGAACAATCGATGCACGTCAGGTCAAAGAATCAAACACACAACTACAGCTTTGAGCTAGTCATTGATGAGAAGGTAGACTTCCTAATGACTGTTCGAGGTGGTCACACTTAGTGCCCTCATTCTTCAACGAGTGTCTGTACTCTCACTCTAATGTCTCTACACCACAGACTAAAGACTCATCTACCATAAAAAAGTGATTGTACTCCAACCTTTTGGATCAACCACCATCCTCATGATGATCCTATGATCAAAAGTATTTTATGAGTTAATAACAAAAATTCATGTCTTAAATTTTTAACTCTTGAAAATATGAACTATCATTATCATTAACTCAAGAAATGTATTACAGACTCTAAATACATATTATGATAAAAAATAATTTATTTTATTTTTTATAATCAAAATTATAATTTTGCTCTTAGAAGTGTATAACAAGTGTCAGCCAATTTTGGCTTCTAAGGCACACATATCTAACACTGAAAATATCTCTATGTTAGGAGAAGAGGAGACCTTCTCTTCTAGATTTTTTCATGCTTCCAGATCTAACATTCATTGGTTTTTCTTTTAGAAAAATTTCACATGTAAATAGATAATCAAGGTTCTCAAAGAAATCCTAAGAGAAAATCTTTCTTCTCTTCTTTTTCTCTCATCAGGATATGATCAGATTATGTCCAAAAGGACCATCTTGCCCCAACACCTTGGAGCACTCATCCCCACACTCTCTCCCTTTCTCTCTTAGATTTTTTATCACATAAAAATACATAAAGGAATAACAAGGTAAAACTTAAAAGAAAAAACCAAGAAAAGACCATCTTCTCTTACCTTTGTCCCTTCAAGACATCAATATTTGATGTCCAAAAGAAAGGCCCTTCTCTAAGATAATTGGCACCCCAAACCTCCATGCTTTCAGCCTCTTTTCTTCAGGTTTTACCATGGAATCCCAGGTAAATTTTACACCCAAAAACTCTTGGAGGTATCCCAAAATAGCCTTCTTTTTACTAGGTCAAAACCCCCTCCCACCAAATCAGGTGTGAGCACGAGCAAAATCCATGTGCAAGAGAGAAAATTAGGTGACAAAAAAAATTTTGGGTGGGAATGTGATTATTTTCAAAAGAGGAGAGAGGAGTTTCGGTTTGATGGGACTCTATCAAATAGAATCCTATGCACAACCACTTTCCAATTTTGGCCAATTCAAAATTATTCTAAAATAAACTAGATATGGGGCATGGAGAACTTTTCTTAGGCATGAGCAGACTCATACAAAACATCAAAAAAATAAAAGGTGAGGCATGGGCTATATGGGCGCAAGGGAGGAGTGAGAGTCCCAGTCTAACTGGGACTCCTCTTATTTGACCAGGTCAAAACTATTTTGAATCTAATTCAAATCTTATTTAAACTAGATTAAATGCAACCTAATTAAGGTTGATCCTAGTCTAACTAGAAGTCCAATTAAATTAGATTAAATTATATTTAATTTTGATTTAAATTCTAACTTAATTAGGAATTAGGTGGACTGAAATCCTTATCTAACTAGGAATTATTTTTCCTTACAATTGGCTTATCCAATAAATCAATTGAACTTAACCCAATTAAGTCCAAACCAACTCTAATTGAATCTAATTCAATTAGACTTGATCTCAGTCTGATTGCTTAATCAAATTGAGCTAATTAGCAATTCAATTGCTAATCAATCCTCTTGCAATACTTACATTAGGTCAAACATTAATCGCATTGATTATTTGACCTTAGAATGAGTTTGAATCATCGATCAACTATTTGATCAGGTTACAATCTCTTATATGTGTGATCCCATAGATTCGAACCTAAGCTGATAGCATAGAAATCAATTTCTGTACCAATCGAATGTGAGAATTTATGGTGCTCCTAAGCCTTGGGAGGCCACGGGAGGAGTCAGGGGGTTGGCTTCAGGGATTTCAAGGGCTTGGTTGGTGCTTCAGAGATCTGAAATACAAGATGAAGTAAGGAATCAAAGTTGAAGAATCAAGATTGCAGAAAAAAGATTTTCTGTAGGTTAGCCAACTCAGTCCAAAACTGGGTCGACTAAGTCTCAATGCACAGACAAAATAGAGAGCTGCGCATTTGAGACTGCTGGCATGACATAGAACTAGGCCAACTCAGTTTTAGACTGAGCTGACCCAGCAAAACTTAGCCAGCTCAGTGCTAAGACAGAGTCGGCTCAGTGCACGGATAGAATTATGCGAGGGTCTATTTTGGACTAGGGTTTGGGTTGATCCTAGGGGTCTTAAGGCCTGGTTTGAGAGGTCTTAAGGGGGCTAATTCATGTATGGATCGAATTTAGATCCAGAGGATGAGAGTATGGGAGACATGAGTGTACATGGGCTTAGTGAGTGCTTTCATGTATTGGGTTAGCCAGGAAAGTTTTTGGTTGGACCTAATGAATATGTATAAATACATAGGTTGTATTAGGATTTTAAAGTGTTGAAATCAATACAGACCTTTTCTCCCTCAACTCTCTTTTTTTTTCTCTCTAGAATTACCGTCCTAGGGTTCTTGAAGAAGCCCTAGAGAAGGAGGGTGTCTCCCTCAAGCCTAAGGAGGGAGGCACCCCATCACATATCCAAAGTGGAGGATCAGTGGTTTGTTGTCCATAGAGAACATCACAGGTTCTTTCAGGTCCGTGCTAAATATCAGGAGCTTTCATAACATGATATCGATGCTTGTGATGTCAAGGATGATTGATGTTTGAGCGATATCATGGGTACACAATTTGGTATTAGAGCTAGGTGATGCCTAGGATGTTATGGATGATAATATGGTATCAGAGCCAGATTTTAGAGCTTGATGGTGTGTAGAAAGAGCCAGATTTTAGAGCTTGATGGTGCATGAAAAGAGCCAGGTTTCAGAGCTTGATGGTGCATAGAAAGAGCTAGGTTTTAGAGCCTAATGGTGCATGAAAGAAGTCAGGTTTTGATGGTGTATGGAAGCGAAGGAGAAGTCGTACAAGGTGAAATCAAAAATCTATACAAGGATTTCATGGTATGTCTCAAATCTATCTTGTTAGTGTTGTGGTTTGGCCAACCAGGAGCAGCAGGTTGAAGGTGGAGAGGATTAACGAGAAGGGATTTTTCTAGGATGGAAGGATTTGGTGCATGATTTGTTGATCGACCTTGATGGAAAGATTAGAATATATGACAGTTATGTGACAGACAGAAAGCACTAGAGGGCTGCAATAGCCCTTCCCTGGAGATGCAGGGTTGAGAGAGGCTCGATGATGTAGCAGTCAAGGAAGGTATCTCAACAGAGAGCATCAGGATTCTCTAAAAAGATGGGCAGTGTTGGGCTGTTGAAGAAAGATTTTTCAAAGAATAATGGTCAAAGAAAGGCTGAAGAAGCGACTATACATCCTTCGATGTCTGGAAGGTGAGGCATTAGTCAGAGATGTATTCAGTAGTTCAACTAGAGCATGGATTTGTGAAGCCTTGGGAGTGATGGAGATGGATGATCCATAGAGGTCCAGCAGATTAGGGCTGGGTGACTATAGAGCAGCATAGAGACGAGTCAGGGAGCACTGGAATGCTGTAGGAGCACTTTCCTAGAGGCATGGGGCTGAGAGAGGCTTGGTGGTGCAGCAGTCAAGGAGTGTATCTCAACAAAGAGTGTCAGTGGTATCTCAAGGAGATTGGGTGTAGGTCTCAGGGAGAGCCAGGACGTCTTAGGAAGCGCCAGGAGGTCTCTAGCAGTCGAGAATATCATGGATCAGATTTCTTCTATAGGAGCACTAGGGAGAGTCATGGTTCAAGTGGAGGATGGGTCTCCAGGCGTAACTAAAGTGATGGCTAGTGTAGGGGTAGAAGAGAAGGACTAGGGTGGAATTCTCGAGGGTTCAGTCGCTAGATTCATTAGAGTTGGATGAGCTCTTGAGTTTTGGAGGTGCCCATGAGTTATGAAAGTGTTTGAGATAGCTTCGAAGAGGGCCGTGGAGCACAGAGGTTCGAAGGGGCAGCGATGGTATTCGAGGTGTAGTGGTAGGCTCAGTAGTACAATATTTAGTGGTTGGCCTCGAGGGACTCTATGATAGAGTCGACTTCTACAGCATCAGGTGGACTTCGGATATAAATGGAGCTCCGCAGTGGGAGCTTCACAAGTGGAGAGTAAATTTGGCATGAGTTTAGAGCGTCAGTGATGCACAGTTCTAGGTGGAGCGGTGCGTGCAGGTGGACAGGCATAGCTCTAAGGAGATCATGTTAGGTGGTACAGCATGTGTTGGTGCAGGAATGCTATAGGTTCTTTAGAAAAGTTTAGAGAAAGTGATGCAGCTGCTAAGAAGAAGGGATCCTATAATTCCAGGATGGTGCCAAGAAGCAAGCACAGGTCTTCAGTGGTGGAGGCGGTCATCCCAAAGGCCTCAAGAGTGCACAATAGTTGAAGAGAATTGGTAGAGGCGATGTTTGCATAGGTGATGTCGAGTGCGCAGGGACAGTATGATCATGCAGGAGGTCATTATCGAGAGGTTTGCCAAGGCTTGGGAGCACCAAGGTGGAGACTATGAGGATTTGTAATGCTCCCAAGCCTTGGAAGGCTATGAAAGGAGTCAGGAGGTTGGCTCCGGAGATTCTAGGGCCTTGGTTGGTGCTTCGGAGATCTGGGACATAAGATGAAGCAAGAAACCAAAGTCGGAGAATCAAGACTGCAGAAAGAAGATTTTCTGCAGGTTAGCCAACTCAGACCAAAATTGGGTCGGCTAAGTCTCAATGCATAGGCAAAATAAAGAGCTGCGCATTCGGGACTGCTGGCACGACACAGCACTGGGCTGATTCAGTTTCAGATTGAGCCAACCCAATGGAACTTATTCGGCTCAGTGCTGAGACTGAGCCAACTCAGTGCACGGGCAGAGTTATGCGAGGGTTTGTTTTAGGCTAGGATCTGGGTTGATCCTAAGGGTCTTAAGGCTTGGTTTGAGAGGTCTTAAGGAGGCTAATTCATGTATGGGTCGGGTCTAGATCCAAAGGATGAGAACATGGGAGACATGGGTGTACATGGGCTCGGTGAGTGCTTTCATGTATTGGGTTAGCCAGGAGAGTTTTTGGTCGGGCCTAATTGCTATGTATAAATATATAGGTTGTATTAGGATTTTAAAGTGTTGAAATCAGTATATACCTTTTCTCCCTTAACTCTCTTCTTCTATTCTCTCTAGAATTGCTGCCCTAGGGTTCTTGAAGAAGCCCTAGAGAAGGAGCGCGTCTCCCTCAAGCCCAAGGAGGGAGGTGCCCCATCATAGATCCAAGGTGGAGGATCGGTGGTGTGCTGCCCATAGAGAACATCACAGGTTCTTTCAGGTCCATGCTAAAGATCAGGAGCTTCTGCAATATGTTATCGATGCTTGTGATGTCAAGGATGATTGCTGCTCGAGTGATATCATGGGTCTACAACTTGGTATTAGAGCTAAGTGATGCCTAGGATGTTGTGGATGACAATATTGAAATGACCATCTAGTAATGGTACCCGACATTCAGATAGGTCGAATGTATGCAAGGCAACATTCTTAGAACCCTAGCCTATGGTTACCATATAATTTATTTCTTTGATCAATAATGTTCAAGACGACTTTGAGTAAGTTGTCAACACTCATACAAGTCATTTCTATTGTGTCTCAAAATTTTGCAAATCTCGTGACTCCTCACGAGGATTACCCAGACCTATGTTTTGCTAAATTGAAACACAATGAGTCATTCTCTTCTTGAAGTTAATCAGGAGTGGTCAATCTCATCTTGACTCATATACCTACTCTATAAGTACTTGACTGTACCCAAAAATCTTTTGAAACTGTATTAGAAATACAGATAGTTCAGCACCAAAGTATAGTAAGTTGTTTGCAAGTCATCTTGTGATCTTAGGTCAGAGGGATACTTATATCCATTGATCTTAGCTAGCTACTCTTGATAGCAGAGTGCTATATTAGTCACATTCAATGCAGATGTACTCCTACATCTCACTTGGATGCCATACCAGTGTATCCACATCACTTGGTTATGAGGACAACCAACGCATATGGCATACAGCGACCTAAACTTGATAAGTTATCATCCTTATTAATAACTTATCATTTGATCAAAAATAATTTAAGAATCATCCGATAAATCTTTCTTTATCGATTGATTATGATTCTAAGAACTTCATCATAATTTAGGAGTTCATTTAAGAAAGATAGAACTTTTATGATGAACCAGCCAAATAACTATTATTATTAGATAATTCATATATAGGTTTCAATCATCTACAACTTAGATGATTGGCTTTAGGACATATTTTTCAATAACTTTTACTTGAACTAAAGCCAATTAGAATGATATCAAATATCCTATCTTTCACTTGAGTTCGTAGAACTCCTTAGTTCCGAGGCCTTAGCAAATAGATCAGTCAAGTTCTTCTTTTCCATTGATTTTCTAAAGATCGACGTTTGGCTATCATCTTGGAGTTGGAACATGTGATCAGATCGTATGTCTTCGTTATGAATAGAGAAGAATCCTGCATTTATAAATGGACTAAAAGTTTTATAGTGTTATTCCTTGTGTTGTCTTTGGATGATATTCTCTTAGTCGGAAATGACATTCCAGCATTATAGAAAATAAATGTTTAGCTGTCATCTTATTTTTTCATGTACGAGACTAGACTTGGTATACTCAATAGAGATAGTGAGCAGATACCAATCTGATCCAAATGAGAATCACTAAAAGATTATATAGACAATTCTTAAGTATTTGAGAAATACTAAGGTTCAGTGACTCATATAAAAGGAAACTGACCTAAAACTTGTAGAATATTTTCATTCTAGTTTTAGTTAGATAAAGACGATAGTAGGAGAATGTTGGATCATAAATGTACCCTAACTGAAAGTGCAATCTACTGAAAAAATTTTAAGTAGAATACTATAGCCTATTCTATTAGTGATGTAGAGTATATCATGGCATCTGATGCTACCATGTAGGTTGTATGGTGGCATAAGTTCATTAGCAAGTTAGGAGAGGCACCCTCCTTCGATGGTCCAGTCCTAATATAGCACTGGAGTCATAGCTAAGGCTAAAGAACCAAAGGTACACCATAGGATCAGCATACTCTGCATCATTATCACCTTAGCTTTTAGATCTGAGTAACATCGATCTTTAGAAGATCGACGAAAAAGGAGAACTTGACCGATCCATTTGCTAAGGCCTTAAAACTAAGGAGTTCTACGAACTTAAGTGGAAGATAGGATATTTGATATTATTCTAATTGGTTTTAGTCCAAGTAGGAGTTATTAGAAAATGTATCCTAAAAATAATCATCTAAGTTATAGATGATTGTAATTAGTATATGAATTATCAAATAATAATAGTTATTTGGCTTATTCATCATAAAAGTTCTATCTTTCTTAAATAAACTCCTATCTTATGAAGTTCTTAGAACCATTCTTAATCGATAAAAAAGGATTTATTGGATGGCTCTTAAATTATTTATGACCAAATAATAAGTTATTAACTAGGATGATAACTTATCGAGTATAGATCGTTGTATGCCATATGCATTGATTGTCTTCATAACCAAGTGATGTGGAGACACTGGTATGGCATCCAAGTGAGATGTAGGAGTACATCTGCACTGAACGTGATCAATGTAGCACTCTACTATCAAGAGTAGCTAGTCAAGGTTGATGGATATAAGTATCCCTTCAATCTGAGATCACCATGGTGACTGCAAGCAACTCACTGTATTTGATGTTGGACTGCTTGTATTTTTAATATAGGATCGAAAGATTTTTGGATATAGTCAAGTACTTATAGAATCAGTATGTGAGTCAAGATGGGATTGACCACTCCTAATTAAGTTCAGAAAATGAATAACTCACTGTGTTTTAATTTAGCAAAACCTAAGCCAGGATAATCCTTGTGAGAAGTCATGGGATTTATAAAATTTTGAAACACAATATAGATGACTTGTATCAGTGATGACAACTTACTCGAAGTCGTCTTAAGCATTATTAGACAAAGTGATGAATTATACGGTAACCATAGGATAAGGTTCTAAGAATATTACTTTGCATACATTCAACCTATCTGGACGTTGGGTACTATTACTAGATGATCATTTAATTGGTACAAGAATTAGTTTCTATGCTACCAACTTAGATTCAAACTTATGGGATCATATGATAAGTACCATAAATTTATCAATAAAAGTATTAATTTATCAATTAATTTATAATAATTTTTAAGAATTAATGATCAATTTATATATATTTTTGAAAAATTCATATTTTTATTAATTAAAAAATTAATTAAAAAATAATAAAAATTAAAAAATAAAATTTTATAATAAATGAAAAGAATTTATTTTTTTGATCATAATAAAATAAGTTTTATACAAAATGGAGCAGATATGAATTTCTAAAGAAATAAAATAAATAAAAATTAAATAAAAAATAACATACAGCTCAGTCGGCTCAAGCCGCCGCGCTATATCAGCCGACGCATCCAAATGCCCCGAGCTAAGTCAACGAAGCTAGCGCGCCAAGCTAGCCATGCTAGTCGACTCAGCCATGGAAGTCGTCAGTCGGTCCACAATCTAGGCGTGGACCGCCAGCTCAGTAGAAACCAGCGAATCATGGAGCGACACATGGTGGACCTAGACCCTTAAAGGGTTTACAAAAAATCTATCATGGCTCACAGGGCATTTTGAACTTTTTTACTCGATGATAGAGGCACTGATTCATTGTGGTGTGCGGTGTAGCTGGTTGGGGCAGTCCATGGGAACAGTAAGTACGCGATCGTGCGGCTGCGGTTCATTGCAATCAAGATTGAATGGTGGAGAGAATTTTCTACTTCAGACTTCATGTGGATCGCCATCAGACGACAGCACTCATTTTTGACTCAGATCCAATGGTCCAAAATGCTCTTGATGGTGATCAGGACTCCCAATACATGATTAGTGGCCAGATTTTCTCCATCAATGCGTGATCAACGGCCAAAATTAATCCGACCTAATCTGGGTTGATACATATCCAATTTTGATAATTTTTGATTCGTTGGATTCCTATTGAATGGTTAGATTTCACCAGACTTCAACAAAATTTGTGCAAGACTCCTTTTAATCCAATTTTCACTCAAATTTTTTCATATTTTGACGATCAAAGACCTCCTTAGTCCCACATTTCCTACAGAAAAAATCTCCAGTCCTTCTAGCTCTATAAATAAGACCCCAGACTTTCAGAATTTAGAATCTTCAATCAAGGTGAAGCTTTGGTTTAGGGTAGAGCCTAGCTTTGAATCAGAGGCTGCTTTAAAGCAACGGATATCGAGAAGAAGAGCTGGACTTCTACACCATCCTTCTGCCAACGCCGATCCAAGATTAGAGATTAGCCTATTTTATTTATTTATTTATTTTTATGTATTTAAATTATGAACCTTTTAATTAATACAATACTTATTTTTATATTTTTTAATTTCATGCTATTTATTTTTATTATAATTTAATTTTTATACTTTAATTATTATTTTTTTATTTTATTGCAAGTAGATGCTAAGATCTAACTAGTAGATCTTAGTATCAAGTTTAAATTTTTATACCTTTTAATTTTTGCTTTTTATTTTCAGACTTCACTTTTGATTTCAAAACTCTTTTTTTTCTTTTTTTTCAAAAATTAAAGATTTCAAATCTAAAAATACTACCTTTCCTATGGATTCGATCTGACTCACTGTTATCTATGTATTTTTAATTATTTTAAGAAGTTAGATTAAACTGATAAATATGGTATCTTAACGACAACATCGTGCTCTTATCAAGTTTTTAGCATCATTGTCGGGACTATTTTTGATTTTTGACTTTAATTTTTTAATTTATTTTTAATAAATTAAAAATAATTTTGGCAAATGCACCAAATTTTTGGCGTCGCTGTTGGAAAAGGCACGGACGTTAAATTTTTGATCTCTTTGATTTTTTTATAAATAAATTATAAATAAATTTTTTATTTTCTTAAAATATTGCTGGTTAATTTTTTTTTAATTTTGCAGAAAAAGCAGTTAAAGAATAAAAAGAACTAGGGCAAGGAACAAATCTTCCAGTTTTGCTTGGTGAGATCAGTCCTAACCCTAGTCCTCTTTCTTATTTATTTATTTATTTTATTTTTAAATTAATTTAAAAAATATTTATTTAAATCTAATTAAAAGCTCCATGATAATATTAGAAATTCTAACTATTTAGAGCATGCATTATATTAATTTTATTTTTATTTTTTTGATGATTATTGGAGGCAAGTTGAGCTTTTCAAAATTCAATCAATTACATGCATCTAGTTTAATTGTATAGAAACCCTTGCTTGAAAATTTGAATATGCATATCATATTAAATCAAATTAAGGGCACAACCCACTTAAACAAGATAAGGTGGAGATTTGATCATCCTTCCTTAGCCCATAAAAAATCAACCAGCATCCTGCATTGATCTAAGCCTTTAATTTTAAAATCAATTAGACATCGGTCCTAGGAGCTCGAGCTCAATAGGACAAGGAACCCTAAGAGTTGAACCAAATTAGGTGTCTAGGAAAGTGGTTCAGGGATGACTGGGTCCGAAGAAAGGTGGATTCTAATTGATTCTGTTAGCTTACTTGGCCAAGCATAATTGGTGTCTAAGATAAGTAACGGGGGGATTCCCACCAACCTTACATTTATCCGGCCAATTGATTGATTGATCTTATACTTGGAGGGCTTGAAGGTGATCTTAGCAGTTAGGAGCTATCTAGATCTAGGATAATCCTTAGTCAGAATTAATTGATCAACTTGATTGCTAACCAACATTATCACTAATTAAAACTAATTCTTCTCTCTTCTTAGTTCTAGAACTCCTTAGGACCTCTTCTTTAAAATTTTTCTTTTTTTCTTCTCCTTTTTCCTCTAAAAATAAAATAAAATAAAATAAAATTAAATTAACTAAAAAATATTAAAAATAATAATTAAATTAAATTAAATTAAATTAAAATTAATAAATAAAATAATTTAAAAAATAATTTTTAATATAATAAAATAATAAAAAATATAAAAAAATTTAAAAAATTTTTGAACCACATGTTAGGGTTGCACTAGTGCATGCACGATAGAAAATCGCTTTACCTGATCTAGTTGAACCCAACCATAAAATTAAAAGGCTAAATTGTATTAAATTCGGTAACCAAATGGCTAAAAATTTTAAAGAACCACCTAAGCAGATGAAGGAATACTTTATTTCTTCCATCTATAACCCTTGGACTTGTATCCAATTATCTAAAATTCATGCTACCCACTATGAGATCAAGCCAACCACAATTCAGATGCTCCCATCTTTCTATGGAACACCAATGAAGACCCTTATAAACATCTGAATGAATTTTTAGAACTCTGCTCTACGGTGAGAATT
Source organism: Cocos nucifera (assembly GCA_006176705.1). Taxonomy (NCBI): domain Eukaryota; kingdom Viridiplantae; phylum Streptophyta; class Magnoliopsida; order Arecales; family Arecaceae; genus Cocos; species Cocos nucifera. Next base: position 314,151 of record QRFJ01000620.1, read on the forward strand.
CAAAATTTAACTGAGGATGCCCTTAGACTAATTTTATTTCTCTATCATTAAAAGACAAAGCCAAGTACTGACATGGCACAATAGGGAGACCAATTAAAACTTGGGCTGACTTACAAAGTAAATTTCTTAAAAAAATTTATCCCATAGGCCGAACCAACATTATGAGGTGAGCTATCACTGGATTTGCTCAGCTTCCAGTAGAACAAATTCATGAGTCATGGGAGAGACTTAAGGAACTTCTTAAAAAATGCCCATACCATGGTCTATCTAAGTGGCAAATAATTTAATCTTTCTATGAGCGTTTAGAAGACCAATACAGACAAATGGTAGATGCATCCTGTAGAGGTGCATTCATGAACAAGAGTGAGGATGAAGCCTATACCTTATTTGAAATTCTGAGTGAAAACTCAATTAACCATGCTTTGTTATCTTTCTACCAAACCTGAACAGGGATCCATGAATTTAAATATCTAGAATCTAATCCTAAGGCTAATTTAAATTTGATAAATAAAGTGGACTTTCTTGCTCAAAAATTAGATCAAGTCCTATTCCTAGATCAACAATCTCCTGCACAATTTACATCATCTTCTAATTATCAGAAGATTTATTTAATCTATGCTAGCCTAACCCATCATGTGAGTGAATGTCCTATGGCTGCACAGTTTCCACCTTTTATCTAAGAACAAGTTCAAGCTGCTAAAGGCTACTCCAAGCCGATTAATGAATCATTTTCAAATTCATATAACTCTGGCCGGAGAAACCATCCTAATTTTTCTTAAAAATCATAACAAACTAAGTCGCAAACCCAAACTCCATCAGTGCAAAATTATCAGAATAGACCTTAATACCAGAACTATGCTTATAATAGAGGTCAACCTTTCCAACCACCATATTATAATCAGTCCTCATTCCTACCTCCTTAACAGATCAATCTAGCTGATGATAGATTTAACCAACTTCAATAATTGATTCTGACTCAACAACAATCTATCGCCAGGCTAAAAGCTCAAATTGGACAACTAGCTGAATCTAGCATGAGGAGAGAACTAGGTCAATTGTCAAGCCTACCAATTTCAAATAATCCACCTAATGTCCATCAACTACCTAGACCAAGTTATCAATTTAATGTCTCACTTAAGAATCTCCAATTTGAGAATGCTAAAGTAATTCCTGAACTTAAAAGCTATAGAATTCTTTTGGATCCATACCAAGACCAGGTGAGAGAGGCTAGTACTGATGCTAGTCAAAATAAAAATTTAGAGGAACAGGTTAGTACTGAGACTAACCACATAAAAGAATCTAAGCCAAAAACTAGTACTAATATTGATTTCAGTTTAAATGAGATAGACATAGAAAAAAAGAGAATAGATGATTTATCCGAGACATACAAATCTAATGTCCTATTTCCTTCAACCCTAGAAGCCAGTTCTTCTTATAAAAATCAAGAGGTATGTAATGAACCTTTAGAATTAAACCCATCTTTAGATACCCTTCCAATACCTAGTGTATTAAACTTAACTCCTAATACAAAAATTCCATTCATGAGCATTTAGAAGAACAAATAGGAAAAATTCTTAATGAACATGAGCCTAAGAATGGGGTCATAAATTATGTCCCTAAAATTAATAACGATTATATCAATAAAGGGATAAAAAATTATCTTTCTAAGATTGGCAATTCAAAATCATTAGAATTTATCAATCCAATATTTGACGTAGGATAGTAAGCTGCATTGTGTCTGACTGAAGATGGTAAACTTAGCGCTTGTTGGAAGGCAACCCAATATTTAGTTTATTTTTATCTATTTTTTTAGTTTATTTTTTTAGGACATATTGAATAAGTTAGAGGGAGAGCTTAAATTTTTAAAGGCATATGCTGGACAAAAAATATACTGAGTCAGATATATTCTTTCATGTTCTTTATTACATCCTTTATTTTTTCTTCTCCATTGAGGATAATGTCGATTAAGTTGGAGGGAGAAAAATAAAAATTTTAAAATTTTAAGTCCTCAAAATAGTTAGTATTTAGTATTTAGACACTTGATTATACTTAAGAATTGAATTAAACCAAGCATTTTTAAAAGAAAATTGATGCACAGATCAGAGAATTTATGAGATATTAAGGAATCAAGTATTAAGAAAATCCAATAAAGAGTTAAGTCTAGAACATAAAAAGTTTTTTCTTTGAGTATTTCTAATTTTTTCTACTAGCATCAAAAAAAAGTTTACTTTTTATGGGCTTGTGTAGGGTAACTACACATTTTTTTATATAAAAAGAATTTAATAAAATAGTTTTTAAGTACTTCTGACTAAGTAACTGGGCCTCTTTGCCTAAGCAAGCATTGAATTTTGCATCAAAAAGTGAAAAGGGCAAAGAAGCTCATTGTAAAGCTAATATTAACTCATAGCCTATTTGATTCGAGCTAGTAAGTCTGAGGGGTATTCTATCCCTAGTACCCTAAAGTCAACTAGTTTGGGAGTCATTGGCCAAAGACTCGCTACATGGATTAAATAGAAAGCTTAAGGGGTTAAGATACTCAATAATGGTACAATATTAAAAAAATAAAAAAAAAATATTAGTTTTTCATCGAGTAATCGGGTCTCGTTGCCTAAGTAAGCAATAATATTTGCATCAAAAAGTAGAAAATATAAAAATAAAACTCAATAAATGAAGGATGGAAGTAGCAATACACTTATCTATATGAAAGTTTAGATAAATCAGAGATAAAGATGGGATAATTTAGAAAAAGTTCAAAATAATTTAATATTTTTTACTTAATTTTTTTATTGATAAATATTAATATCACAATGATATATCTCACTTATACTCTACTGAATATCAAAGGCCATTTTAAAAATTGCTTAGAAAAAATTTGAAACTCTAAAGTTAAAAGATATTTAAAACTAAATTCTTTCTTTACTCGAGGATGAGCAAAGCTTAAGTTGGGAGGTCTGATAAGTACCATAAATTTATCAATAAAAGTATTAATTTATCAATTAATTTATATTAATTTTTAAGAATTAATGATCAATTTATATATATTTTTAAGAAATTCATATTTTTATTAATTAAAAAATTATAAAAATTAAAAAATAAAATTTTATAATCAATGGAAAGAGTTTATTTTTTTTATCACAACAAAATAAGTTTTGCACAACATGAAGCTAAAATAGAAAAGATATGAATTTCTAAAGAAATAAAATAAATAAAAATTAAATAAAAAATAACATACGGCTCAACCGCTCAAGCCGTCGTGCCATATCAGCCGACGCATCCAAATGCCCCAAGCCAAGCTGATGAAGCCAGCATGCTAAGCCAGCCATGCTACCTGACTCAGTTGTGGAAGCCATCAACCGATCCACGATCTAGGCATGGACCGCTAGCTCAGTAGAAATCGATGAATTACGGAGCGATACGTGGTGGACCTAGACCCTTAAAGGATTTATAGAAAATCTATCATAGCTCATAGGGCATTTTGGACTTTTTCACTCGATGATAGAGGCGTTGATTTGTTGCGATGTGCGGTACAGTCGGTTCATGCGATCCATGAGAATAGTAGCTGCGTGATCGTGCGACTGTGGTTGATTGCGGTCAAGATCGAATGGTGGAGGGAATTTCATACTTCAGACTTCACGTGGATCACCATCGGACGACAGTGCTCACTTCTGACTCAAATCCAACAGTCCAGAATGCTCCAGATGGTGATCAGGACTCCCAACGTGCGATTAGTGGCTAGATTTTCTCCATCAACATGCAATCAATGGCCATAATTTAATCCAACCTAATCTGGATTGATACATATCCGATTTTGATGATTTTTGATCCATTGGATTTCTATTGAATGGCTAGATTTCACTAGACTTCAATAGAATTCATCCATGACTCCTTTTAATTCAATTTTTACTCAAATTTCTTTATATTTTGACGATCAAAGACCTCCTTAGTCCCACATTGCCTATAGAAAAAGTCTCCAGTACTTCTAGCTCTATAAATAAGACTCCAAACTTTCAGAATTTGGAATCTTCGATCAAGATGAAGCTTTGATATAGGGTAGAGCCAAGCTTTGGATTAGAGGCTGCTTCATAGCAATGGGTGCTGAGAAGAAGAGGTGGGCTTCTACACCATCTTTCTACCAACGTCGATCCAAGATTAGAGATTAGCCTATTTTATTTATTTATTTATTTATTTATTTTTATATATTTAAATTATGAATCTTTTAATTAATGTAATATTTATTTTTATACTTTTTAATTTCATGCTCTTTATTTTTATTATAATTTAATTTTTATACTTTAATTATTATTTTTTTATTTTATTGTAAGTAGATACTAAGATCTAACTAGTAGATCTTAGTAACAAGTTTAAATTTCTGCACCTTTTAATTTTTGCTTTTTATTTTTAGACTTCACTTTTGATTTCAAAACTCTTTTCTTTTTTTTATTTTAAAAATCAAAGATTTTAAATCTAAAAATACTACCTTCTCTATAGATTCAACCCGACTCACTACTATCTATGTATTTTTAATTATTTTAAAAAGTTAGATTAAACTGATAAACATGATGTCTTAACGATAATATTGCACTCTTATCATCATATACATAAGTGGTTGTTACCTGATTGGATAGTTGATCGACTATTGAGAATTATTCAGTGATCGAATCATCAATATGATTGATGATCGATCAAGTACAAGTATTTTAGGAGGATCAATTAGCAATTAATTGCTAATTGATTCAATTTGATTGAGTAATCAAACTGAGATCAAGTCTAATTGAATAAGATTCAAGTAGAATTGATTTAAGCTTAATTGGATTAAGTCTAATTAGTTTATTGGATAAGCCAATTATAAGAAAGAATAAGTCCTTATTCAATCAAAACTTGAGTGCACTTAATTTTTAATTTGATTAAAAATTAAATCAGATTTAAATTTGATTAAATCTAATTTAATTAGGCTCCTAATTAGATTAGGATTGTCTATTAATTTGGTTGACTCAAATCTAATTTAAATAAGATTTAAATTAGGTTTGACCTAGTCTACATTAGAGAGTCCTAGTCAAATCTAATTTAAATAAGATTTAAATTGGGTTTGACCTAGTCTACATTAGAGAGTCCTAGTTAGACTAAGACTTCCCTTCACCCTTTGCGCCACCTAAGAAAAATCCCACGCCCCTTGTGTTTTCATTCTTGATGTTTACGTGAATATTTCCATGCCTAAGAGAGGTATTCCACACCCCAATATCTGAAGAGTTTGAATTATATTTGACTTTGTCAAATTTAGAAATCAGTTTTGATTTGAACTCTATTTGATAGAGTCCATGATCTCTAAAACTCTTCCCATCTATTTTGTCGCCCCATTTTCTTCTTCTTTTGTACGTGGATCTAATGTTAGTCATGCCAAAAAATTAAGGGGAGGATTTCCATGCCTAAGAGAGGTATTCTACACCCTAATATCTGAAGAGTTTGAATTAAATTTGACTTGATTAAATTTAGAAATCAGTTTTGATTTGAACTCTATTTGATAGAATCCATAATCTCTAAAACTCTTCCCATCTTTGCATCAATTTTTCTCCACGCCCACCAATATTTTGTCACCCCTTTTCTTCTTCTTTTGTACATGGATCTAATGTCAGTCATGCCAAAAAATTAAGGGGAGGCATCCAAGAGTTGGACACCCCCTTCCAAACTCCTATTTTTCTTATAGGACTAGGTTTTGACCTAGTCCTCCTAATAAATAGGGGAATGCCACCTTTCATGGGTGGACATGATTAATCCCAAGTATTCTATGGTAAAATAGAGAAAAAGGAGAGGTTTATGAAGGAAAATTCTGAATTTTTGGGGTCAGATTCGTTCAGATCTGATTGGATCGAGAGGCATATTTCAAAAAATTTTTCTTAGATCCTAATTAGATTTGACATTTTTTAGATCTAATTTTATGATTTGATAAATAAAAAAATTAAATTAAATTAAATCTAAATTAATTTTATCTTGATTTTGGGTAATCTGATTACCTATTGATGATCCTACTGAAGTCCTGAGGTTCTGGATCTAGCCACGCAAGTGCCTGGCCTCTATCGATATCTACTCTAGCTGGATCTAGAGATTTTTTCCTTCTCTTTCTTTTATCAAAAAATTAGATTTGGATCTGATTTGGAGAATCTTTGAAACTTCTTTCGAAAATCAGCAGTCATCTCTGCAGCAGTGCTACCTCCTTCCTTTCTCATCAGTCTTTTCTTGTCTGAATCGCACTAATCTGAAGCCCAACTATCCTTGGATGTGGAGAGAAGAGAGATGGCGAAAAGGTGGCATGGAGAAGGGAGAGGGATAGCCTTGGGGCATGACTAGGAGAGGAGTCTCTGAAAAGTGGGCGTAGACTGGTCTTTATATAGGTCCTGCTGCACCATGTAGTGCCCCATCACCCCAGCCAATCACGTTGCTTCGTGCAATCAGATCTAAATCTGATTGGTGGGATGACATCACCTGATCCAATCAAATGAGAGACCCATAGATTCATCCTTAGATGGTGCCTAAGACTGATCAAAGTCTATAGATGAGGGTCACCTAGTTTGAATCCAAGAAGCAACCTGGAGTCCCATCCGTATGGGACTCCAGGCGTCCCTATCCATGGGTGCACGCCATCCTAGGTAGGCACCCCCTCCTTTTCAATTTTTAGGGAGGGAACAAGCCCCTATCTACTCTCCAAAAAGTGCATGACACATGGGCAGATGTTCGAGGGTCAAAGGTCAATGTTTGACCAAGTCAAAGGACAAGAATTAGCAGATGATGGAAAATGGCAGGTGTTGTCTCAAATTTATCTCATAAATTAAGATAACCCTTTTCTGTCTTGGACAAGCTCCAGTCAGATCAGGTAAAGGTACCTCAGTGAGCACAAACTCATTTGCCTTAGTTGAGACAACTTTTAATGATAGAAAAAGGAGAACGTTAGGCTCAATCGTGTGCTAGCATGATTTCCTTGAATCTAATTGAATCTTATTCAAATCAATTGAACTGGATTAGTCTAATTGATGATATCCAGATCCAAACCCTTGTTTGTGTGACCCAATTAGGTTTAGTTCTATATAGTAATGGGATACGTCATGATCTCTATCATAAACATCATCTAAACTCCTTCCGATGGATCAGAACTCTTCTGATTCAGACAACTAGAATGATCGATCATCTAAATCATTCTAATTACTCCCAAAATCCACCCATGACACCTAGCAGTATATGGTGGCAACCCATCAAAAATTAAAAATAAACCTCTCAGTGCAGCTAGTTATGTGATTAAGTTCTTTTATCTTGAGCCCCGATTAGATTAGGACTAAGGTGAACTCGTCAAACCCTAATTTCTATCATATGATTTAATCATTCGATTCAAGTCTAATGTGAAGACCCTAATTTTACTCTCTACCATGGCCATGGGCTTATGGACTTGATTCTCATGATCATCATAGGGCTGCTCCTCAGCCATCGAGGTAGATAGATTCCATCTTGGTGCAATCCAATTCCTATAATGAACATACTATAGCCAACATACAGCTCAGAATTCCGAATGGCTAGGACATCGAGTCATAGTGTAGTCAAACTATAACACCCTCAAGGTGAATTATCGAGGCACCTTAGGTCAAAGAATCAGATACACCACTGCAGCTTCGAGTCAGTCATCGACGAGAAGGTAGAATTTCTTATGACTACTCGAGGTAGTCACGCTCAGTGCCCTCATTCTCTAATGAGTACCTGTACTCTCGCTTCGATGTCTTTACACCGTAGACTCAAGACTCATCTACTATAAAGAAGCAATTGTACACTAACCTTTCAGATCAATCACCATCCTCATGATGATCCTACGGTTAGGAGCATTTTATAAGTTAATAATAAAAATTCTTGTCTTGAATTTTCAACTCTTAAAAATAAGAATTATCATTACCATTAACTCAAGGGATGTATCACAGACACTAAATATACATATGTGATAGAAAATAATCCATTTTATTATTTATAGTCAAAATTATAATTTTATCCCTAGAAGTGCATTACAAGTGTCAGCCAATTCTGACTTCTAGGGCACACATATCTAACAAACTCCCGCTTGACCTAAAGTCAATTGGCTACAAATCTAAGTCCCATATTCTCACGATGGGCTTTGATCTTCTGCTGGCCCAATGGCTTTGTAAGCAGATCCACCATATTGTCTACGGAGTCGACTCTCCTGACGTCGACGTGACCCTTCTCGAGGTAATCGTGGATCAGATGGTATCGCTGCTCGATGTGCTTGGATTTTTGGTGAGACCTCGACTCCTTAGCAAGGGCTATGGCACCATTGTTGTCGTAGTATAGAGGAATGTCATCTAATGGCATCACTCCGATCTTTGCGATAAACTTCTTATACTAGAATATCTCCTTTGCAGCTTCTGACGCAGCGATATATTCTACTTCTATGGTGGAATCTGCTATTACTATTTGCTTGGAACTCTTCCAACTGACAGCTCCACCATTGCATACAAACAGACTTCCAGATGTTGACTTTCGATCATCTACATCGGACATAAAATCCGAGTCTGTATATCTCTGGACTTAGAGTTCTCCATTATCAAAGACCAATAACATATCCTTAGTTCTTCTTAAGTACTTAAGGATACATTTCACAGAAGTCCAATGTTTTTCATCTGGATTCGACTGATATCTGCTTGTGACACTCACGGCATGGGCTACATCAGGTTGTGTACATAACATGGCATACATGAGGCTCCCTATTTCTGAAGCATAAGGGATCTTGCTCATGCATTATATTTCCTTAAGTGTGCTAGGGCACATCTTCTTGGAAAGATGAATGCCACGTCTGAAGGTTAACCTCTCTTAGAGTTTTTCATGCTAAACCTCTTTAGCACTTCCTCTATGCACATCTTCTGTGAAAGTCCTAGCATCCTATTCAGTCTATCTCTATAGACCTTAATTCCTAGAATAAATGATGCTTCTCCTAGGTCTTTCATGGATAATTCTTTAGATAACCACATTTTAACTATGGTCAACATGGGAATATCATTCACAATAAGGAGGATGTCATCCACGTACAATATGAGAAAGACAACAGCGCTTCCACTAATCTTTTTGAAGATACATGGCTCCTCCTCGTTCTTGATGAAACCAAACATTTTGATCATATCATTAAAATGAATATTCTAGCTCCGAGATGCTTGCTTAAGTCCATATATGGACCTTTGCAGCTTGCATACCTTATGATCATCATCATTGGATGTGAAATCTAGCGGCTATTCCATATAGATATCTTCTTCAAGATATCCATTTAAGAATGCCATTTTCACTTCCATTTGCCATATTTCATAATCGAAATAGGCTACAACAGCAAGTAATGTGTGGATGGATTTTAGCATAGCTACTGATGAAAAGGTATCCTGATAGTCAATTCCTTCACACTGATTATAACCTTTTGCCACTAATCTAGCCTTGAATGTCTCCATATTTCCATCTGCATCAATCTTTCTCTTGTAGATCCATTTACAGCCAATAGGTACTATACCTTCTGGTGGATCTACCAAGGTCCAAACTTGATTTGAGTGGATTGAGTCAATTTCTGACTTCATTGCCTCTAATAATTTCTCGAAGTCGATATCTGATATCACCTCGTTATAGGTTTTGAGATCATCACCATGAACCCCATTACCTATGAGGAATATTTTCTCTACTTCCTCTAAAATAGTACCTAAGTACCTCTTAGGGGGATGAAAAACTCTTTTCGATCTACAAGGTGGAGGAGGTAGTGATTGGATTGGCTTAACCTGATTTGATTCCATTTGGTCCTTAGCTCATTGCTTTTATGAGACTTTCTCATCGAGCTTGATCTGCTTTCCAATGCTGCTATCTTGAATAAACTATTTTTCAAGAAAGATGGTATGTCGACTCATAATCACATTGTAATCTTCTGGAATGTAGAAATAATATCCTAATGACTCTTTAGGATATCCTATAAATTGAGCTCTAAAGGACCTAAAGTCTAACTTATCCACTTGTTGTCTTTTGACATGAGTCAGACAACCCCAAATTCTGAGATGACTCAGACTTGGTTTCTTACCATGCCATATCTCATACGGTGTGGTAGGAATGGTTTTAGAAGGAATCCTATTCAGTAAATATATTGCAGTTAACAAACAGTATCCCCAAAGAAAATTTGGGAGGTCTATGAAGCTCATCATGGATCGAACCATATCTAATAGGATCCGCTTCCTTCGTTCTGAGACCCCGTTGAGTTGAGGTGTTTTAGGTGGAGTCCATTGAGAGACTATGCCATTTTTCTTGAGATAGTTTAGAAATTCTTGACTAAGATATTCACGATTTGATTGAAGAACCTTAATGGATTTTCCAATTTGCTTTTCTACTTCATGTCTGAATTCTTTGAACTTTTCAAAGACTTCAGACTTGTGTCTTATAAGATACACATATCCATACCTAGATAAATCATCAGTAAAGGTTATGAAGTAGACAAAGTTGCCTCTAGTCAGCACATCAAATGGGCCGCATACATCAGTATGTATTAGGGCAAGGAGATCCATGGTCCTTTCCCCATGTCCTATAAAAGAGAGCTTAGTCATTTTGCCATGAAGACAGGATTCACAAATTGGATATGACTCGAAAGTCAATGGACTCAATAGCCCGATTTTTTTCAATTTGTTAACCCTATCTTCTGCTATATGACCTAATCTTAGGTGCCATATATACTTATCATTTGGACTATCCCTAGCTCATTTTGATTTTATGGCATTCACATTTTGCTCGAAATTAAAAAAAAATATATCAACATGTAACTGATAAAGATCGTTAATAAAGAAACCACTTGCAATTTTATTTTTTTCATAAAGAATGTTACAATGGTCCTTAAGAAAACTAATTACATAGCCTTCTAAAGCAAGGCAAGAAACAAAAATCAAATTCCTACGTGCTGCAGGCACATAATAATAGTCTTTTAATACTAAGCCTAAACCAGATGGTAGTCGAAGAGGGTACGTTCTCATGGCCATGATAGTAACTCTTGCTCCATTTTCAATGTGTAGGATCATCTCACCATCCCTCAGCCTCCTGCTATCCTCAAGACCCTGCATAGAAGTGCATAAGTGAGCACTAGAATCTGAGTCAAGCACCCAACTAGATGCAGAAGAAATCATAAGATTAGACTCAATAACGAGCATACCTCCAGAAGGACCTATCTCCTTCTTCTTTAGGGTGGTTAGGTAAGTAGGGCAGTTCCGCTTTCAGTGGCCGTCATTGTTGCAATGAAAATACTTTGCTTTGTCAACGGCCTTCTTCTTCAGCTCTACCTTTTTCTTCTTTCCTCCCATCTTTTGCTTTTTCACAGACTTCTTCTTCTTTCCAAAAGACTTTCTTTTGGAAGAAGTTCATTCCATAGCAAGCACTGAGCTTTTAGAACCTTTCATGGAAAGCTCAGTGGTAACCAGCATGTTCATAAGTTCAGCCAAGGAATTTCGAAGTTTATGCATATGGTATGAACCACCCATATGCATCAGTCAAAGATTGTAGAATTATATCATTCTGTAGATCCAAGTCCAACCTCACTCTGAGCTTCTCAAGCTCTTCCAAATCCTTGATCATCATTAGACAATGATCTTGGAACTGACTACCCATCACGCATCTTAGCCTTGAACAGTCATTTAGTGACTTGATACTTGGCTGCGTGACTCTATTCACCAAACATCTCCTATAGGTGAGCCAACTTTGGCGAGCAGTCCTGATATCTTCATGTTGGCACTGAAGTTCATCAGACATCGAGCCCAACATGTAGTATCTGGCCTAATTATCTTCATCTATCCACTTATCTAGAGACACTCTCTGCTCAGTGGATGGATGAGTTGGTAAGATGGGAGGGTCCTAATCCAGTACATGAGTTAACTTCTTGGAACCCAAAATGATTTTAAAGTTTCGAAGTCAATCCTTGTAATTTGGTCCGATCAGTCTATGGGTGTCCAGGATTTGTGCTAGTGGGTTGGATGCAGACATTTTCTTATAGAGAGTCAAAGTTTCTAGTTAGATATTGTAATTAAGACTTAACCAATTTATTTAAGAATTTTATTTTTAAATAAATTAGCTCCTACTATTTTCTCGAATCCCTACACTCCCTCTGTAGAGATGCAAAAATCTTCACGATTAATGATTTCTAGTGGGTGGTGCGATCTCACCAACTGACTCATCACCTCACCTAACAGTTATTGGTGATGGGTTAGCCAATGAGTGAACAACTCTTATTCAATGATTCTCTAATCATGGTGCACCCAAACTTGGTCTCTAATTCATGAATCTCACCGTATGTCCAAAATATTGATCCACTCCTTAGTTAAGTCAGACCCACCATTTGCATAGATTGGATTTCTAATTGAGTCTCTCACCGTATCCAAAATATTGAGCCCAATTCATCCTCCAGCCCATAGCATCCAATGCCTAATAGACATGGTTGCATCTTCCCGGTGCAACTGAGCCACTGTATCCAGTCGAGAACAATCAACCCCAAAAAGGGCCCGCACATCTACAATGGTGGAAGACCTTAGACTTAATCTTTTCTTAGGGAGATTTGATTTAGGTCTCATTAAACTAGACTTGACATAGTCATAACAATTATGACTAACCTAGTGGCATGGGTTAGCTCGGATTATTGACCACCTCAGATCAGAACTGTGTCAACAAATATGGCCAGGTAAGTGAGATCGGTGGAAGGAATATGCCATTAACTCGACAAGAATGCATTCGAGTCGAGTAGCTTCCAATTAAAAATCAGTCGGTCGTATCTGCCAAACTTACCTTAGACACCAAATTGTTGAGCCAGAACCAATTGGGTTAGCCTACAATCCAGACTCTAACCACTGAGCCTAATTAGGTCTTAGCTTGATCGTGACTCGATCTTGACCCAGACTTAATCCTATTAGGCTGGTCAATTTAAGCATTGTTGATCCCATCTAACCAACTCTTGATTCGGTTTGATCAACCGCTTAGACCTAATTGAGCTACCCAAGCCCGAACCCAATTTTATGAATATATCTTAGATCTAAAAATTCTCAATTTTAGACCTAATTATATTTCATAATCTTAATTCTTAATTAAGTTTAGGGTTCATAAATAAAATATGTACAATAAATCCTAGGGTTTCAGGATCTAGGGTTTTGCAGAAAAGTAAGTTTTTGGATTTCTTGATTAAGGACGAACGCACAGCACCCCTACACATCATAAGAACACCCCATCGAATGGGAGAAGAGAGGCCTTTAAACCCTACTTTATTCTTATGACCGGACGGCCAAGAGGAATGCCTTAATCAGAACATACAATAACTACAAAATACTAGTTAGATCTATATCATATATCTCATATATAAAATTGATCTAATTAAAATGTTTTGCATACATTTTATATACATCATGTATCATGCATGCATTTTTTAGATCTAAATTATCTCATAATCAATCTAAAAAATTAAATTTAAATTGATCTATCAAAATAAATTCTAATCTAGATAATATTATGTAGAACTATTCTACAACTAGTCTAAACATGCATCTATCATATCTCATATGAATAAAAATTAAATTTAATTTATTTTCTATTTTTTAGATCTTATTATAATATTTATAATATTAAAAAATAATAAATAAATAGATCTAAAATTATATTTAATTAAATTAAAAATTATGATTACACTAGACTATACATAGAACAATTCTATTCCTAGTCTAGTCATGCATATCTCATACATATTAGATCTAGATTAATTAATTTTAATTTTTTAATTTTTTGATTTTAGATCTTAATCACATCTCATGTGATATCTAAAATCACTAATTTTATCATTAAAAATTTAAAATTAGATCTAAATAAATTTTATAAGAATCCTGGCTCTGATACCAGTTGAAGGAAAATCCTGAATTTTCGGGATCAGGTTCGTTCAGATCTGATTTGATCGAAGAGGCAATATTTCAAAAATTTTTTTTTTAGATCCTAAATCAGATCTTGATATTTTTCAGATCTAATTTTATGATTTGAATAAATAAAAAAAATAAATTAAATTAAATCTAAATTAATTTGTACCTTGATTGTTGGGTAATCCTATTATCCATATGATGATCCTGTTGATTGCCCTGAGGTTCTGGATGCTAGCCATGCAAGTCGCCTGGCCTCTACCGATATCCACTTAGGCTGGAATCTGAAGATCTTTCTTCTCTTCTCAATCTATCCTCCAAAAATTAGATCTGGATCTGAATCTTGGAGGATCTTCGAAACTTCTTTCAAAGATCTAGCAGTCGTCTCTTGCAGCAGTGCTGCCTTTCTTCCTTTCCTTGTTAGCCTTTCTCTTGCCTGGATCACACCAAACTAAAGCCCAACTATCCTTGGGCATGGAGAGGAGAGAGATGGCCAGAAGGTGGCATGGAGAAGGGAGAGGGATAGCCTTGGGGTATGGCTAGGAGAGGAGTCTCTAAAAAGTGGGCGCAGATAGGTCTTTATATTATATAGACCCTACTACGCCATGGCAGTCCACACATCACCCCGACAATCATGTTGCTTCGTGCTAATCATCAGATCTAAATCTGATTGATAGGATGACATCACCTAATCAAATCAGAATGAGAGGACCCATAGATTCATCCTTATTGGTGCCTAAAGACTGGTCAATAGTCTATAGATGAGGGTCACCTAGTTTGTAATCAATGAAGCAACTAGAGAGTCCCATCTGTATGGGACTTCTGAGGCGTCCCTTATCATGGGCGCATGCCCAGTGAAGGCAGCACCCCTCCTTTCTTAATGTTCTAGGGAGGGGCAGGCCCCTATCTACTCTCCAATTAAATGCATGACAACATGGGTCAGATGTCCAAGGGTCCAAAGTGTCAACATTTGACCAAGTCAAAGGACAAGAATTAGCGGTGATGGAAAATGATATGTAATTGTCTCAATTTTTATCTCAAAAATTAAGACAATCTTTTCTAACTAGACAACTCTAGTCACAGTAAAGAATAACCTGAGTAGCACAAACCTTTGGCTCAGCGAGATAATTTTATGATAGAAAAAGAAGAAGTTAGGTTCAATCCGTGCTACACATTTTCTTGAACCTAATTAATCTATTCAAATCAATTTGAAATCTGGTATCAGTCCAATTGATGATATCAATTCAACCCTTGTTTGTATGACCCAGTTAGGTTCAGTTCTGTATGGTAATGGGATATGTCATAATCTCTATCATAGACATCATCGAAACTCCTTCCGGTGGATCAAAACTCTTTTGATTCGAACTAGATATAATGATCATCTAAATATTTCTAATTGCTCCCAAAATCCACCAATAACCTAGAGTATATGGTGGCACACCATCAAATAATGCGAACTCTTCTGCAGCTACTTGTGTGATTAAGTTCTTCTATCTTGAGCCCGATCAGATTAGGGTTAAGGTGAACTCATCAAACTATTTCTTCTATGATGTAATCATTTGATTCAAGTCGATGTGAAAACTCTAAATAGAAACTCTTTCTATTATTTATCTCCATGGCCATGACTTTGGACTTGATTCTCATGATATCATAGTGCTGTCCTCTCCACCGAGGTAGATAGATTCCATCTTGTGCAATCCAATTCCTACAATGAACATGTCATAGCCAACATACACCTCAGGTTCATAATGGCTAGGAGACGAGTATGGTGTAGTCAAACTATAAACACTCAGTGTGAACTACGATGCACCTCAGGTCAAAAAACAAACAACCACTTAGTCTGAGTCAGTCACATTGAGAAGAGGTAGACTTTCTATGACTACTCGAGGTGGTCACGCTTCCCTCTTCTCTAACGAGTACCTTACTTTCCTCGATTCTCCTACACCGGTAGACTCAAGCTCATCTACTAAAGAGAAGCGATTGTAACACTAACCTCGGATCAATCACTTCCTCTGATGATCCTTAGGTCAGGAGCATTTATGAGTTAAAATGAAATTATCATTTAAATTTTCAACTCTTGAAAATAAAGAATTATCATTACCATTAACTCAAGGGATTTATCACAGACACTAAAACACTATATATGATAAAAATAACCTTTTTTTATTGATATATCAAAATTATAATTTTCCCTAGAGTGTATTACAAGTTCAGGCAATTCTGCTTCTAGGGCACAATATCTAATAGTTTAGGTTCACTGGGAAGTGGGCGCATACAAGGATGAAGGATGGAAGGTTGTTAGGACATTCAAAAGTTGGTGTTCTCAAGGGAGAAAAATAATAGAAGAATGCTTCTCTTGTTTTTTTCTTTTCAAGCACCTTTTTTCTTCTCAAGTTTTTTTGTTTGGAGAGTTGTTTCTCTATTGTTAAAATTAGAAGAGAGAGTTGAGGGTGTGGAGGAAGGGCACTCAAAGGGGTTGGGCCGTTGGTGGTTGCTCTTTTGGACAATCATGAGATCATATTATTCTGAATGACACGAAGAAAGAGAAGAGAAGTGGATTCTTCTCTTAGGGTTTCTTTGGAATCTTTCTTCTTCCGAATTTTTGTTATGATTTTTTCTTATAGAAAAATCAGAGAGAAAGAGATTCAAAGACATATGAAAAATTCCTAGAAGCGACATAACTGTCTTTTTATTTGACCCAATGCATGAAGATCGATTTAGGACATCAATGGTTGATATTATGAAGAGAAGAATGAAGATTTCCTCTAAAGGTCTTTCTTCAGCTTTTTTTGTTTTCTGATTTTTTGAGAGATCCAAAGGATTGGATTTCTTCTTTTAAATCGTCTCTACTATTACCTTGCTACCTGAAGTATTCCTAGAGATTTGAAGAATATATTTTTACGCTTGACCTATCAGGAGGGAATCCATGCAGAAGCTAGCACTTGAGTGGATTTTTTGTTTGATGACCTTTGAGTCTGTGTTACAGTCTTTATATGGAATGACTGTAGGTCGGACACGCTATGCAACTCCGAGCTGAAAGGAAAATACCTATTTTTCAAATTTAGATTCATTCAGTATCTGGATTGTGATCAAGAAAAAGGGTATTTTCATATAATTTTTTTTTTTCTAAGATCCTTAATCAGATCTGAACTCTCCTCAGATCTGATCTTATTGATCTGATATATAAAAATAAAATAAAAATAAAAATTAAAATATAATTTAATTTATACTTTAATTGGATAATCCAATTATCCTATGATGAATCTCGAATGTTTTGCTTTGAGATTCTGGATGTAGCCACGTAAGTGCCTTGGCTTTCTACCGATATTCATCTCGGGCATGATCTGAAGATCTTCTCCTTTCTCAATCAATCCATCCAAAAATCAGATTCTAGATCTGGATCCTAAAGGTCTTCAAAAACTGGCTTTTGAAGAACAGCTATTGTCCTTTACCAGGCAGTGTTGCTTCTTCATTTTTTGGTGTCTTTCACTTGCTTGGATCGCATCTTGGTTCATGCCCAAAAGCCCTTTAGATGTGGAGA
>QRFJ01000620.1:331647-375480 GCA_006176705.1 Cocos nucifera
AGAAACCCAAAACTTACTTTTTGCAAAACCCTAGATCTGAAAACACCTAGGATTTATTTACATATTTTTTTATGAATCTACTTAATTAAAATTAAGAGTTATGAAATCAATTAGGTCTAAAACTGAGAATTTTAGATCTAAGAATATTCATAATATTGGGTTCGGCTTGGGTAGCTCAATTAGGTCTAACCGTTGATCAAACCCAATCAAGAGTTGGTTAGATGAGATCAACAATGCTTAAATTGACCAGCCTAATAGGATTAAGTCTGGGTCAAGATTGAGTCACTGAGTGATCGATAGTAAAGACTAATTAGGCTCTAGGGTTAGAGTCTGGATTTGTAGGCTAATCCAATTGGTTCTGGCTCAACATGGTGTCTAAGGTATACGATACGACTGATTTTTAATTGGAAGCTACTGACCTGAATGATTTCTTTACGAAGTTTAATGGCATATTCCTTCCACCGGTCTCACTTACTGGCCATATTTGTTGACACAGTTCTGATTCTGAGGTGGTCAATAACAAGACTAACCCATGCACTAGGTTAGTCATAATTTTATGACTATGATCAAGTCTAGTTTAATGAGACTGAATCAATCTCCCTAAGAAAAGATTAAGTCTGAGTTCTTCCACCATTGTAGATGTGCGGGCGGGCCTTTTGGGGTTTGATTGTTCTCGATGATACAGTGGCTTCGTGGCAACTGAAAGATGCAACCATTCTATTAGGCATTGGATGCTAAGGCTGGGAGTGAGTTGGGTCAATATTTGTGATATGTGAGAGACTCAATTAGAACCCATTTATGCAATGGTGGGTCTGACTTAATGAAGGAGTGGATCAATATTTTGAATCACGGTGAGATTCATGAATTAGAGACCAAGTTTGGGTCACCATGATTAGAGAATCATTGAACAAGAGTTGTTCACTCATTGGCTAACCCATCACTAATAACTATTAGTGAGGTGATGAGTCAGTTGGTGAGACCGCACCACCCACTAGAAATCATTAATCGTGAGATTTTTGCATCCGTATAGAGGAAGTGTAGGGATCTGAGAAAATAGTGGAAGCTAATTTGTTTAAAAATAAAATTTTTAAACAAATTGGACAAGTCATAATTACAATATCTAACTAGAATCTTTGACTCTCTATAGGAAAATGTCTGCATCCAACCCATTGGCACGTATCCTGGACACACATAGACTGACTGGACCCAATTATAAAGATTGGCTCAGAAACTACAAAATAGTTTTGGATTCTGAGAAGTTAACCCATGTACTGGATCAGGACCCTCCCACCTTGCCAGCGCGTTCATCTATTGAACAGAGAGCATCTCTAGAAAAATGGATAGACGAAGATAATAAGGCTAGATATTACATGTTGGGCTTGATGTCTGATGAGCTCCAGCACCAACATGAAGATATCAGGACTGCTCGCCAAATGTTGGTTCACCTGTAGGAGATGTTTGGTGAACAGAGTCGCGCAGCCAAATATCAAGTCACGAAATGACTTTTTAAGGCTAAGATGCATGATGGGCAGTCAGTCCAAGATCATTGCCTAATGATGATCAAGGACTTGGAAGAGCTTGAGAAGCTCAGTGCGAAGTTGGACTTGGATCTGTAGAATGATGTTATTCTGCAATCCTTGACTGATGCATATGGGCAATTCATCATGAATTACCACATTCATAAACTTCAAAATTCCTTGGCCGAATTAATGAATATGCTGGTCACCGCTGAGCTTTCTATGAAAGGTTCTAAAGGCTCAGTTCTTGCTATGGAACGGACTTCTTCCAAAAGAAAGTCTTATGGAAAGAAAAAGAAGTCTGCAAAAAAATAGAAGGTGAAAGGAACAATCAAGAAGAAGACAGAGCTGAAGAAAAAGGCCGATGTCAAAGGAAAGTGTTTCCATTGCAACAGCGATGGCCATTGAAAGCGGAACTGCCCTACTTACCTGGCCATCTTAAAGAACAAAAAGGAAGGTCCTTCTAGAAGTATGCTGGTTATTGAGCCTAACCTTATGGTTTCTTCTGCATCCAGTTGGGTGCTTGACTCTGGTTCTAGTGCTCATCTGTGCACTTCCATGCAGGGTCTTGAGGATAGCAGAAGGCTGAGGGATGGAGACATGATCCTACGCATCGGTAATGGAGCAAGAGTTGCTGCAGTAGCCGTGGGAACATATCCT
Organism: Cocos nucifera; assembly: GCA_006176705.1. Lineage (NCBI taxonomy): Eukaryota > Viridiplantae > Streptophyta > Magnoliopsida > Arecales > Arecaceae > Cocos > Cocos nucifera. The sequence goes on from QRFJ01000620.1 coordinate 333,825, forward strand.
CTTCGATTATCATCTAGTTTAGACTTAGTTTTAAAAGATTGTTATTATGTGCCTGTAGCTAGCAGGAATTTGATTTCTGTTTCATGCTTAGCACAAGAAGGCTATGTGATTACCTTCTTTAAGGATCATTGTAACATTCTTTATGAAAGAAATAAAATTGCAAATGGTTTTCTTATTAATGGTCTTTATCAGCTACATATTGATGTACCTATTCTAACTGTCGAGCAAAACGTGAATGCCAAACGACCTAGGGATAGTCCAAATGATAGGTATCTACGGCACCTAAGATTAGGTCATATAGCAGAAGATAGGATCAACAAATTAGAGAAAAATGGGCTATTAAGTCCATTGACTGTCGAGTCATATCCAACTTGTGAATCTTGTCTTCTGGGCAAAATGACCAAACTCCCTTTTGTTGGACATGGGGAAAGGGCCACAGATCTCCTTGCCCTAGTACATACTGATGTATGCAGCCCATTTGATGTGCCGGCTAGAGGCAATTTTGTCTACTTCATTACCTTTACCGATGATCTGTCTAGGTATGGGTATGTGTATCTTATGAGACATAAGTCTGAAGCTTTTAAAAAGTTCAAAGAATTCAAACATAAAGTAGAAAAATAAATTGAAAAATCTATTAAGGTTCTTCGATCAGATCGAGGAGGTGAATATCTTAGCCGGAAATTTCTAGACTATCTAAAGGAAAATTGCATAGTCTCTCAATGGACTCCACCAGGAACACCTCAACTCAACGAGATTTCAGAACGGAGAAATCAGACTCTATTGGATATGGTCCGATCTATGATGAGCTTCATAGACCTCCCTGATTTTTTTTGGGGACACTCATTGTTAACTTCAATTTATCTACTGAATAGGGTTCCCTCTAAAATAGTTCCTACCACACCGTATCAGAATTTGGGGTTGTTCGGCTCACGTCAAAAGACAACAAGCGGACAAGTTAGAGTTTAGGTCCTTTAGAGCTCGATTCATAGGATATCCTAAAGAGTCATTAGGATACTATTTCTACATTCTAGAAGACCACAATGTGATTATGAGTCGACATGCCATCTTTCTTGAAAAATAGTTTATTCAAGATAGCGGCATTGGAAGGCAGATCAAGCTTGATGAGAAAGTCTCATAAGTACAATGAGCTAAGGACCAATTGGAACCAAATCAGGTTGAGCCAATAAGACCACTACCTCCTCCACCTCATAGATCGGAAAGAGTTTCCCGTCCCCCTGAGAGATACTTAGGTATTATTTCAGAAAAAGTAGAGGAAACGTTCCTTGTAGGCAATGGTGCTCATGGTGATGATCCCAAAACCTACAATGAGGCGATATCAGATATCGACTCCGAGAAATGGCTAGAGGCAATGCAGTCAGAAATTGACTCGATGTACTCAAACCAAGTCTGGATCTTAGTAGATCCACTAAAAGGTATAGTACCTATTGGGTGTAAATGGATCTTCAAGAGAAAGATTGGTGCAGATGGGAATGTGGAGACATTCAAGGCTAGACTAGTGGCGAAAGGTTATAGTCAACGCGAAGGCATTGACTATCAGGATACCTTTTCTCCAGTGGCTATGCTAAAATACATCCGCACATTGCTTGACGTTGCAGCCTATTTTGATTATGAAATATGGCAAATTGACGTGAAAACGGCGTTCTTAAATGGATATCTTGAGGAAGATATCTATATGGAACAGCCGCTAGGTTTCACATCCAGTGATACTGATCACAAGGTTTGCAAGCTGCAAAGGTCCATATATGGACTTAAGCAAGCATCTCGGAGTTGGAACACTCATTTTAATGATGTAATCAAAAGTTTGGTTTCATCAAAAATGAAGAGAAACCATGTGTTTTTAAAAGGGTCAGTGGGAGCGCTGTTATCTTCCTCATATTGTATGTGCATGACATCCTCCTTATTGGGAATGATATTCCCATGTTAACAACAGTCAAAATATGGTTGTCCAAGGAATTCTCCATGAAAGACCTAGGCGAAGCATCCTTTATTCTAGAAATTAAGGTTTATAGGGATAGACCGAATAGGATGCTAGGATTTTCACAGAAGATGTACATAGAGAAAGTACTAAAGAGGTTTAGTATGAAAAACTCTAAAAGGGGATTAATACCCTTCAGACATGGTATTCATCTATCCAAGAAAATGTGCCCTAGCACACCTGAGGAAATAGAATGCATGAGCAAGATCCTTTATGCTTCTGCAATAGGGAGCATCATGTATGCCATGCTATGTACACGATCTGATATAGCCCATGCTGTGAGTGTCACAAGCAGATATCAGTCAAATCTAGGTGAAGAACACTGAACTTCTGTGAAACGTATCCTTAAGTACTTAAGAAGAACTAAGGATATGATGTTGGTCTTTGGGAACGGAGAACTCCAAGTCCAGGGATACACAGACTTGGATTTCATGTTCGATATAGATGATCGAAAGTCGACATCTGGGAGTCTGTTTGTGTGCAATGATGGGTGCTGTCAGCTGGAAGAGTTCTAAGCAAATGGTGATAGCAGATTCCACCATGGAAGTAGAATATATCGCTGTATCAGAAGCTGCGAAGAAAGCATTCTAGTACAAGAAGTTTGCTGCAGAAATAGGAGTAATGCCATCAGATGCCATTCCTCTATACTGCGACAACAATGGCACCATAGCCCTTGCTAGGAGCTGAGGTCTCACTAGAAATCCAAGCATATTGAGCAATGATACCACCTCATCCGCGATTACCTCGAGAAGGATTATGTCGAGGTCAAGAGGGTCAACTCCACAGACAATGTGGCAGACCCACTTACAAAGCCGTTGGGCTAGCAGAAGATCGAAGCCAACCTTGAGAAGATGAGACTTAGACTTGTAGCCAATTGGCTTTAGGACAAGTGGGAGATTGTTAGATATATATGTGCCCTAGAAGCCAGAATTGGCTGACACTTGTAATACACTTCTAGGGGCAAAATTATAATTTTGATTAATATCAATAAAATGGGTTATTTTCTATCATATATATGTATTTAGTGTCTGTGATATATCCTTTGAGTTAATGGTAATGATAATTCATATTTTCAAGAGTTGAAAATTTAAGACGTAAATAATCATTGTTAACTCATAAAATGCTCCCGACCATAGGATCATCACGAGGATGGTGATTGATCCAGTAGGTTGGTGTACAATCGCTTCTCTTTAGTAGATGAGACTTGAGTCTACCGTGTGGAGAAATCGGAGCGAAAGTATAGGTACTCGTTAGAGAACGAGGGCACTAAGCGTGACCACCTCGAGTAGTCATTAGAAAGTCTATCTTCTTGTCAATGACTGACTCGATGCTACAGTGGTATGTCTGATTCTTTGACCTGAGGTGCATCGGCAGTTCACCATGAGGGTGTTATAGTTTGACTACACCATTACTCAGTCTCCTAGCTATATGGAATCCTGAGGTGTATGTTGGCTATGACATGTTCATTGTAGGAATTGGATTGCATCAAGATGGAATCTATCTACCTCGGTGGTAGAGGAGCAGCACTATGATAATCATGAGAATCAAGTCCAGAAGTTCATGGCCATGGTAGACTAAAATAATAGAAAGAGTTTCTATTTAGATTTTCACATCGGACTCGAATCGAATGATTACATCATATGACAGAAACTAGGGTTTGATGAGTTCACCTTAACACTAATCTGATCGGTGCTCAAGATAGAAGAACTTAATCACACAGGTAGCTGCACCAAGAGGTTCGCATTCAGCTCTGATGGGTTGCCACCATATACTTCTAGGTGTCATTGGTGGATTTTGGGAGCAATTAGAATGATTTAGATGATCGATCATTGTAGCTGTTCGAATCAGAAGAGTTTTGATCCACCGAAAGGAGTTTCGATGATGTCGATGATAGAGATCATGACATATCCCATTACCATACAGAACTGAACCTAACTGGGTCATACAAACAAGGGTTTGAATTTAGTGATCATCAATTGAACTGATCCAGTTCAAATTGATCTGAATGAGATTCAATTAGGTTCAAGGAAATCGTGCTAGCACTCGATTGAACCTAACATTCTTCTTTTGCTATCACAAATAAATTATCCTGTCTGAGCCAAAGGAGTTTGTGCTCAATCAGAGGCCTTCATATGGTTTGACTGGAGGTTGTCTAAGTCAGAAAAGATTGTCTTATTTTGTAAGACATTACCTTCCATTTTTTATCACCTGCCATTTCTTGTTCTTTGACTTTGGTCAAAAGTCTAACTTTGACTGGTCAAATGTTGACCATTAATACTTTGACCTTTGACCACATGTCATGCACCTATTGGAGAGCTGGTGGGGGCCTGTCCCCCTGCCAGAACCTGGCAAGGAAGAGGGCGCACGCCACCCTTGGCATGTGCCCAAGTTGGAGGCGCCTAGTAGTCCTTGTTGGACAAGGACTCCATCTCCTTTTTGGATTCCGATTAGAGTTCTCCTAAGAACCAACTTTGACTGGTCTTAGGCGCCCTCTAAGGAGGAATCCAGGGGACTCTATTCCCACCAATCAGATTTAGATCTGATTTCACAAAGAGTTGTGATTGGTTGGGAAGAAGAGGAGTTGGATCACAGTTTGTCTATAAATAAGACCCTACGCCCAACTCAAAATATGATTGAATCACAATTCCCCATGCCCCAAGGCTGCCTCTCCCCTCTTCCTTCATGCCAAACCCACCTTCTCCCTCTCCTCTCTACATCCAAAATGGTTTTGGAGCTTGGTTGGTGCGATCCAGATCAAAGAAAGGCGACTAAAAGCTAGAAGGCTGCACTGCTGCAAAGGACGACTGCTGATCTTCAAAAGAAGTTTTGAAGATCCTCCAGATCAGATCCAGATCTAATTTTTGGAGATGTGATAGAGAAGAAGAGGATCTCCATATCCAACCTGAGTGGATACCAGTAGAGGCCAGGCACTTGCATGGCTAGATCCAGAACCTTCCGCTGCATATAGGATCATCAACGGGTAATAGGATTACCCACTTAAAGGTAAATTAAATATGATTTAATTTATCTAATTTTATTTTTATTTCTAAAATAATAATAATTAGATCTAAAATATCTTAGATCTGATCTAGATCAAAGAAAAAATTTGAAATATATCTCTTGATCTAATCAGATCTGAACGAACCTGGTCCGGGAAATCAGGATTTCCCTTCACTTGATTCTCATGATCATCATAGGGCTCCTCATCGACCGAGGTAGATAGATCCCCTATTGGTGCAATCCAATTTCTATAATGAACATGCTATAGCCACCATACACCTTAGGATTTCGAATGGTTAGGAGACCGAGTTATGATGTAGTCAAACTATAACACCCTCAAGGTGAACTGTCGATGCACCTCAGGTCAAAGAACTAGACACACCACTGCAACTTCGAGCCAGTCATCAATGAGAAGGTAGACTTTCTCATGACTGCTTGAGGTGGTTATGCTCAGTGCTCTCATTCTCTAACGAGTACCTATACTCTCACTCCGATGTCTCTACACCGTAGACTTAAGACTTAACTATCCTAAAGAAGCGATCGTACACCAATCTTCCAGATCAATCACCATCCTCATGATGATCCTATAGTTTGGAGAATTTTATGAGTTAATAATAAAAATTTATGTCTTAAATTTTCAACTCTTGAAAATATGAACTATCATTACCATTAACTCAAAGGATGTATCACAGATACTTTCAAAATTTTTAATTTATTAACCCTATCTTCTGCTATATGACCTAGCCTTAGGTGCCATAGATACCTATCATTTGGACTATCCCTGGGTCATTTTGATTTTATGGCATTCATATTTTGCTCGAGATTAAAGATAGATACATCAATATGTAATTGGTAGAGATCGTTAATAAGGAAATCACTTGCAATTTTATTTCTTTCATAAAGAATATTACAATAGTCCTTAAGAAAACTAATTATATAGCCTTCTTGTGCTATACACGAAATAGAAATCAAATTCTCGCTTGCAGTAGGCACATAATAACAATCCTTAAGTACTAAATCTAAGCCAAACGATAGTCGAAGATGATAGATTTCCATGGCCACAACAGCAACCCTTGCTCTATTATCAATGCATAGGATCATCTCACCATCCCTCAGCCTCCTACCATCCTCAAGATCCTGCATGAAAGTGCACAAATGAGCACTAGAACCAGAGTCAAGCACCCAATTGGATGCAAAAGAAACTATAAAGTTAGATTCAATAATGAGCATATCTCCAAAAGGATCTATCTCCTTCTTATTCTTTAGGATGACCAAGTATGTAGGGCAGTTTCGCTTCCAATGGCCATCAGTATTACAATGAAAACACTTTTCTTTGTCAGCAGCCTTCTTCTTCAGCTCTACCTTCTTTTTCTTTTCCACCTTTCACCTTCTGCCTTTTCACAAACTTTTTCTTCTTTCCAAAAGACTTTCTCTTGGAAAAAATCCATTCCATAGCAAGTACTGAGCCTTTTGAACCTTTCATAGAAAGCTCAGCAGTAACCAACATATTCATAAGCTCGGCCAGAGTATTCTAAAGTTTATGCATATGGTAGTTCATGATGAATTACCCACACACATCAGTCAAGGATTGTAGAATTATATCATTTTGCAGATCCTGGTCTAACTTCACTCTAAGCTTCTCAAGCTCTTTCAAGTCCTTGATCATCATCAGACAATGATCTTAGACTGACTGCCCATCATGCATTTTTTCCTTAAATAGTCATCTAGTGATATGATATTTGGCTGCACGACTCTATTCACCAAACGACTCCTGTAGGTGAGCCAACATTTGGCGGACAGTCTTGATATCTTTATGTTGGTGCTGAAGCTCATCAGACATCGAGCCTAATATATAGTATCTGGCCTTATTATCTTCATCTATCCACTTATTAAGAGATGCCCTCTATTCAGCAGATGGACGAGCTGGTAAGATGGAAGAATTCTGGTCCAATACGTGTCAATTTCTCAAAACCTAAAATAATTTTGAAGTTTCAGAGCCAATCCTTGTAATTGAATCTAGTCAGTCTATGGGTGTTCAGGATACGGGCTAGTGGGTTGGATGCAGATATTTTTCTTTTTTCTATAAAGAGTCAAAGTTTTTAGTTAGATTTTGTAATTAAGACTTGACCAATTTATTTAGAGATTTGATTTTTAAACAAATTAGTTTCCACTATTTTCTCGGATCACTACACTCCCTATGTAGACATGCAAAAATCTTCATGATTACTGATTTTTAGTGGGGTGTAGTTCCATCAACTGACTCATCACCTCATCTAATAGTTATTGGTGATGGGTTAGCCAATGAGTGAAAAACTCTGGTTCAATGATTCTCTAATCATGGTGCACCCAGACTTGGTCTCTAATTCATGAATCTCACCATGCTCAAAATATTGATCCACTTCTTAGTTAAGTCAGATCCATCATTTGAACAGATTGGATTTCTAATTGGATCTCTCATCATATCTAGAATATTGAGCCCAATCCATCCTCCAGCCCATAGCATCCAATGCCTAATAGACATGGTTGCATCATTTTGGTACAACTGAACCAATGTGACCAGCCGAGAACAATCAACCTTGAGAAGGGCTTGCACATTTATAATGGTGGAAGATCTTAGACTTAATCTTTTCATAGGAAGATTTGATTTAAGTTTCTTTGAACTTGACTTGACATAGCCATAACCATTATGACTAACCTAGTGGCATGGGTCAACTCGGATTGTTAGCCACCTTAGATCAGGACTGGACTGATAAATATGGCCAAGTGAGATCGGTGGAAGGGATATGTGATTAACTCAATAAGAATGCATTTAAGTCGAGTAGCTCCCAATTAAAAACTTGTCGATCGTATCTGCCAAACTTACTTTAGACACCAAATTATTGAGCCAAAATCAATCAGGTTAGCCTACAATCCAGACTCTAACCACTGAGCCTAATTAGGTCTTAAGTCGATCGATCACTCATGTGACTCGACCTTAACCCAGACTTAATCCTATTAGGTTGGTCAATTTAAATTCTCTTGATCCCACCTAACCAACTCTTGATTCGATTTAATCAACTACTAGACCTAATTGAGGTACCCAAGCCCAAACCCAATTTTATGAATATGTCAGATCTAATATATTTCATAATCTTAATTCTTAATTAAGTTTAGGATTCATAAACAAAACATGTATATAAAATCCTAGGATTTTAGGATCTAAAATTTTGTAGAAAATAAGTTTTTTTTATTTTTGATTAAGGACGAATGCGCAGCATCCCTACACACCATAAGAATATCCCATCAAATGAGAGGAGAGGGTCTTTAAACCCTACTTCATTCTTATGATCGGACGGCCAAGAAGAATGCCTTAATCAAAAATATGGTAAATCTATAAAACTAGTTAGATCTACATCATATATCACATATATATAAAAAATTGATCTAACTAAAAATATATTTTGCATACATCTCATGTATTATATCATGCATATTTTTAGATCTAAATTATCTCATAAATAGCTAAAAAATAAGATTTAAATATAATCATATTAATTAAATTTATTTTAGATAATTTTGTAGAACTATTCTACAACTAGTCTAAACATTCATCTATCATATCTCATATGAATAAATTAAATAAATTTATTGTTTACTTTTAGATCTAATTATAATATTTATAATATCAAAAAATAATAAATAAATAGATCTAAAAATTATAATTAATTAAATTAAAATTATGATTATGCTAGATTACACATAGAATAATTCTATTTCTAGTCTAGTCATGCATCTCATACATCTTAGATCTTGATTATTTAATTTTTAATTTTCTAATTTTAAATTTAATCACATCTAATGTGACATCTAAAACCATCTAATTATCAAATCAAAAATAAATTAAAATTAGATCTAATGAATTATGAAACCTGGCTCTGATACCAGTTGAAGGAAAAAACTTATTTTTTGGGTCAGGTTCGTTCAGATCTGATTGGATCAGAAAGGATATTTCAAAAATTTTCTATCGAGATTCTAATCAGATTTGAGACTCCTCAAATTTGATCTTATTAATATTATAATAAAAATAAAATAAAAATAAAAATTTAATATAATTTAATTATACCTTTATTTTGGATAATCTAATTATCCTGTGATGATCTCGATGTTTGCCTGAGGTTCTGGATGTAGCCATGCAAGCACCTTGCCTCTATCGGTATCCACTCAGGCAGAATCTAGAGATCTTCTTCTTCTCAATCAATCCTCCAAAAATTAGATCTAGATTTGATCTTAAAGATTTTCAAAACTACTTTTGAAGAACAACCATTGTCTCTTGCAGTAGTGCTGCCTTCTTCCTTTTCTGGTACCTTTCACTTGCTTGGATCGCACCTTGTTCGTGCCCAAAAGCCCTTGGGCATGGAGAAGAGAGAGAGGACCAGAGGGTGGCATCGAGAAGGAGGGATAGCGGCTTTGTGGCATGGGCTAAATGTAGAAGCATTAAATTCTAGGTGCAGATAGGGTTTATATAGACCCTGCTGCGCCATGCAGTCCCATATCATCCCAGCCAATCATGGCCCTTTATGCAATCAGATTTAAATATGATTGATGGGATGACATCATCTGATCTAATTAGATGAGGAACCCTCAAAAACCTCCTAAGTTGGTGCCAAGATTAGGTCAAACAAGACTTCTTGGTGCCACATAGTTTAGTCGCCTGAAGCAACCCTGGAGTCCCATCTGTATGGGACTCCAGCTTTATCCTCATGGGGTGCATGTCTCCCTAGGCATGCACCCTCTTTCTATCTATATTTTAGTAGGGGGACAAGTCCTCAGGTACTCTCCTATGGGTGCATGACATGTGGGCAGATGTCTAAGTGTCCAGGGTCAACATTTGACAAATGTTCGAAAATAAGATTTAGCAGGTGACCGAAAATGATCGGTGTTGTTTTAAATTTATCTCATAAATTAAGATAATTCTTTTCTGACCTAGACAATCTCTAGTTAGACCAAGTAAATATTTCTGAGTGAGCCCAAACACATTTGGCTCAGTTGAGACAAGCTTTAATGATTGTTAAAGGAGAACATTAGGCTCAATCATGTACTAGCATGATTTTCTTGAATCTAATTGAATCTTATTCAAATCAATTAAACTAGATTAGTCCAATTGATGACATCGAGATCCAAACCCTTATTTGTGTATTTCAATTAAGTTCAATTTTGTATGGTAATGGGATACATCGCGATCACTATCATCGACATCATCGAAACATCTTTTGATGGATCAGAACTTTTTTGATTCAGATAACTAATATGATCGATCATCCAAATTATTCTAATTACTCCCAAAATCCACCAGTGACACCTAGCAGCATATGGTGGCAACCCATCAGAACTGAAAGCAAACCTCTCAGTGTTGTTACCTATGTGATTATGTTTCTCTATCTTGAGCCCCGATCAAATTAGGGTTAAGGTGATCTCGTCAAACCCTAATTTTTGTCATATGAATTAATCATTCGATTCAAGTCCAATGTGAAAAACCTTAATAGAAGCTCTTTCTATTATTTCACTCTACCATGGCCATGAGCTTATGGACTTGATTCTCATGATCATCATAGGGCTGCTCCTCATCTACCGAGATAGATAGATCCTCTATTAGTGCAATCTAATTTCTACAATGAACATGCTATAGCCAACATTTACCTCAGGATTTTGAATGGCTAGGAGATCAATTTATGGTGTAGTCAAACTATAACACCCTCAAGGTGAATTGTCGATGCACCTCAGATCAAAGAACTAGATACACCATTATAGCTTCGAGCCAGTCATCGAAGAGAAGGTAGACTTCCTTATGACTGCTCAAGGTGGTCACGCTCAGTGCCCTCGTTCTCTAACGAGTACCTGTACTCTTGCTTTGGTATCTCTACACCATAGACTTAAGACTCATCTATCCTAAAGAAGTGATCGTACACCAACCTTCCAGATCAATCACCATCCTCATGATGATCCTATGGTCGGAAGCATTTTATGAGTTAATAATGAAAATTCATGTCTTAAATTTTCAACTCTTAAAAATATGAACTATCATTACCATTAACTCAAAGAATATATCACAGACACTTTCAAAATGCACACTATGATAGAAAATAATCTATTTTATTATTTATAGTTAAAATTTTAATTTTACCCTTAGAAGTGTATTACAAGTGTCAGTCAATCTGGCTTCTAGGGCACACATATCTAATATGAGCAGCAAAGAACAACATTAGGGTTCAATTATGGTATCTTCAACCTGCACAAAGGTAAGAGATTTGATCTCTTCTTGATCTAGATGTAATCTAGGATTTCTAGAATAGTTCTAGATCTAAGTATTGATTTGATCAATACCAACCATCCTTGTTTAATTTTCAAATTTATGTTTGCATCATGACATGTTGTAGGTCCTAGATGTAGGGTTTAGTGATTAGATCACATGCATTATTTGATTGAATAGTTTAATCTATGTCTTTCGTTGTGATTTATTTCAAAAAAAATTAGAAATATAAGCATGAAACCATGCATATTTTCCAACACAGCAGCCCCAGGCACTAGTCCAGCCAGAAAGACCCTCACTGGAGTATCAAGACCTAGTGCAGGGAAGGCCTACTTGGGTAAGTTAGCCAATGACTCCTAAAAAAAAAAATAGAGAGCGAAGAGCTCCTAATCATGATTCCATCCTCGAAGGATCTTTGCCTCTATTCAGCTAGCCATCCTTTGAGATTCACAATCGAGATGATACTCTCAATCAGAAGCTTTAGAAAATGAATCGATGGATCGAAGAACTCTGCTATGCTGCCCTTGCTTGCAATGATGACATCTACACTAACTCTCTATTCTCTACCTAGATTATGCAAGAGCCCATCCCATCGTACTTCAAACTCTCCTAATTTGAGAGCTATGATGGGACCATGAACCCAATCGACCACCTTGAAGCCTTCAAAACTATGATGCTGCTCCATGGTATGCCGAATGCTATTCTATGCTAAGTTTTTCCATCCATCTTGAAGAAAGCAGCAAGAAATTAGTACTCGAGCCTAAAATTGGGTACCATCTTTTTCTTTGACCAGCTGAGCCATCAGTTTATGGCTCAATTCATCAGCAGCCAGCACCAGAGACAAGGTTCGAATTTTTTCATCCACATCAAGTAGAGGGAAGGAGAGCCTATTTGAGCTTATGTAAGCCATTTTAATGCTGCTGCTTTTGAGGTCTAAAATTTGGATCAATCTATTGTAATGACCACATTAAAGGATGGCCTCCAAAAGAACGATCTCATCTTCTTCCTGAAGAAGAAGTATCCCTGAGATTTCACCAACATGCTGGCCTGGGCTGAAGGCTATGCTCGAGCAGAAGAGGCCTTCAAGTTAAAAGATGATGAAGCCATAGGAGAGCGGCGAGCTGGCAAATCTAGTAAGCCCACAGCTGTTGAGAAGCTAAGTGAAGTTTAACCGCACTCTAGAACCCCTCCCGAGCGTAGACGAGCCTAATCTCCACCTCAAGCTCATTGCCCAAGAAGCCCAGACTGAAGGGTGTGGTGGAACTCCCCTTCCAAAAGATTCCATAATTACTCTCCTCTGAATGCTTCAAGGACCTAAGTGCTAATAGAGATCAAGAAGCAGTTACCAAGGCCAGAAAGAATGCGATCCCATCTTGCCAAGTATAATTCCAACAAGTACTGTCTCTACCATTGTGACCATGATCATAATATTAAAGAATGTGTTCAACTCAAAGATGAAATTGAGGAGTTCATCAGGAGAGGTCGACTAGATTGATTCCTCTGACATCGGCCAGAAAAGAAGAAAGATCAGCCAAGAGCCCTACCGTAACTTGAACAACCTCGGAGGGATAAGCCACAAGAAGATCGACCCTTACTTGAAATCATCAACACCATCACTGGGGGACATCGATAGGGGAAGACAACTACAATGACAGAGCCAACAAAGAGGTAGAGGATTGAAGAAACCATTGCTTTCACTAAAGAAGATGCATAGGAGATTCAATTTTTGCATAATGATGTGGTTGTTGTTACTTTAAATATTACTGACTATGATGTATGTCATATTTTAATTAATAATAAAACCTCTATTGATATTTTATTTTATAATACTTTTTCTAAAATGTCCATACCTGATAGTTGCCTAGGGCCTATGAATTCCCCTCTAGTCGGATTCATCGACGATGCTATGCCGGTTGAAGAAATAATTACTTTGTCAGTTATGGCATGTCGATATCCAAAGCAATCTAAGGCCCAAGTTGATTTTTTGATGGTAAAAGTTTCCTCCACCTATAATGCAATTCTTGACTGACCTGGTTTGAATGCATTTCGGGCAGTGGTCTCAACCTACTATTTAAAAATGAAGTTTTCGATAGGGTATGGGGTGAGAGAAGTCGGAGATCAGGCTTTAGCATGACACTATTACACCATTACCATGTAAGGAGGAAAGCAAGCAGAGTCCTATCTAGTAGATGGACTTGATGCCTACGATGACTTGACTAAAGGGGGGGGACCAATCGATGACCTTGTTGTAGTTTACTAAATGATGGAAATGAAGATCATACTATTCAAATTGGCTCCAATTTGATAGGAGAGGTCAGAATGTAGTTTGTCGCCTTCTTGCGAAGGAATGCCGACATTTTTACCTGGATACTTGTAGATATATCTCGGATCAATGTTGAAGTGATGGAACATCACCTAGGTGAGGATCTTAAATGTCAGCCAGTGAAACAAAAAAAGCGTAGCTTTGTATTGGATTGGATTGTAAATGTGGTCCTCGTCAAGAAGGCAAATGGCAAATGGAGGATATGCATAGACTTCACGGATCTAAATAAGGCATGCCCAAAAGATAGCTACCCCTTGTCCAGAAGTGATCAACTAGTGGATGCAACTTCAAGATTTGAGCTTCTCACCTTCATGGATGCTGTTGGTCCGGAATCTGATTGATGCTGCAACTAGCTGGAGCTGGAGAAATCGAGGTCGCCACCAGGATCTACAAAAAGAGTCCAAACTAGAGGAGGGATGGCTCCGACAGGATCCTCCAATGGTCAAGTTAGCTCTTCTACCCAATAAAAATGAAATGGATGGTAGAGAAAGTTGCAGAGTTTTGAGATGGAGGAGAGAGCTTGGAGAAAACATATCTAGAGAATTTCTTTTATAGGTGGAGCCTATAACAAATTGATAGTGATAGCCGCAACCATCGAATAGTGGACCGTTCAGGCCATGTGGGGTTTGTTACAGAGGATAGTATCTATTGTCGTGATGCATCCATTGTCGTAACATGCTGGTGGTTGAGATTTAATTACTGAAGTTTGGACTGAACCGCTATTAGTAGTGAAAATGGTTCGACTAGGAGAAGCCCTTCGAATGACTGGTAGAAATTTGGAGAGAGTTTGATTGATGGAGAAATCTATCTGGAGAGAGAGTTCATCTAAAGGAGAAGTTTGAAGGAAATTCAGCTGGAGGAGAAGTCCGTCTGAAGGAGAAGTCTGGTTGGAGGAGAAATTCGAAGGAAGTTCATCTGGAGGAGAAGTTCGAAGGATGTTCAACTGGAAGAGAGATTCGAAGGAAGTTCGATTGAAGGAGAAGTCTGGAGGAAGTTCGTCTGAAGGAGAAGTCCATCTGGAGGAGATGTCCAGAGGAAGTTCATCTGGAGGAGAAGTCCGAAGGATGTTCATTTGGAGGAGAAGTCTACTTGGAGGAGAAGTCTAGAGGAAGCTCGACTGAAGGGAAAGTCGGTCTGGAGGAGAAGTCCAGAGGAAGTTCGTCTGGTGGAGAAGTTCATCTAGAGAAGAAGTTCGAAGGAAGTTCGTCTGGAGGAGAAGTTCATCTGGAGGAGAAGTCCAGAGGAAGCTTGATTGAAGGAGAAGTCCATCTGGAGAAAATTCATCTAGAGGAGAAGCCTGTCTGGAGGAGAAGTCCGAAGGAAGCTTGACTGAAGGAGAAGTTCGTATGGAGGAGAAGTCCATCTAGAGAAGAAGTTCGGAGGAAGTTCATCCAAGCAGTCCCAAAGATCGGTAGGCATACTAAAGGTCGGTCAACCCATGAACAAACGTAGCCACGGTTGAAGCTCTTCTGCTATCGAGAATCCTTCTCGATCGGGTGCCAGTCTGAAGTTTGGTAGGAGCGGGGTTTATCCTCAATAATAGTCTTCCTACTCTCGAGTTCAAAATTTTAGAAAAGGGAGTATAGAACAGGCGATTGTCGAAGTTTCGATCTCGCTTTAGCACTAGTAGGATGGAAAGTTTTGGCGTTTATCGCATTAGCACCAAAGCCTCCTTAAAGGTGAAGCGATCTGAAAAGATAAATTTCAAAACTCCCACTGAGACGTGCCTCAAGTATGGTGCAATTATGGTTCTATCGACCACCAGTCGCCTGTCGCAATGAGTGGGACATGCGTCAATTGGAGACCGATTGGAGGAGCCTCTCCATCATAATCGATTCAAACTCTATGGGATATTTAGGTTTGGCACTTTCTTCTGAGGACCCATTCTTCCTTACACTCTTCTCTTTCCTTTCGCTATTTTTTTCTTCTATTTGAGAGCACTCTGATTCCTTCTTCCAGTTTCTTTGCTTGCCGACATTTTTCTCGTTCATTTCCTACCATGCCAGTCATCTCGTTGATCTTCCAGACTTAATTAGGTTAGCTTCGAAACCTTTCTCTTGATTATTTCTGCATCTTTTACATCTCGTTCTTTCGATTTCTCTGTAGCAATTTTGTATTTTATTTTCTTTGATTTTTAGGATTTTTCTGTATTTGAGTTTGATCTAAATATCTTTTGAAATCGCTCAATCATCCAGTTCTTGGAGTTCATCCAATCTGACCTCTTGAAACCCCAACTCCGGTGAGGAGGCCAAACTCAGAAGTATATCCCATTCAACCTTTATACCTAGCACCATTCCTTGCTCTATCTTTAGATGACCTTTCACTGATCAGGACCTAGCATAGGATCCCTCTCATGTATGAACTAGAACTTTCTGGACCAAATGATCGGGCTTGCTCTCTCCCACCCGATCGATTTTGTCTGTACATGGAAACTCTTCGTGTTGGACTAAGACTTCCTCTCCCATCTTTTGTAATTAGTTTTTTTTGCTTCTTGAATATTTTGCTTGCCTCCATAGTACTGAACTCCTTTAGATTTTTGATTGGATTCCTCTCTCTTTGCCATCTTGCCGAAGTTCGTCCAACCATCACCCTCTATAAGAATTACTACACCTTCAAGTGCCACCCTTCTGCAAAGGACTGACGGTACTTTTCTTCCCAATTCAGCAAGAAGGGGTTATTGAAAGGAGCCCCTTCTTTTATCCACAACTGGAAGGAGAGTTTTTTTTTTGTATCTTGCCAAAATTTAATGCTAAGGCTTCCTCCTTGGGGTCTTCTTAGAGAGTCAATCCATCAAGCTTCTAGTTTAGATAGGGGTGATCTTGACTCTATTAGTGAACTTAGGAATTACCGGGCTCTCCTTCTACCCGAACTCTTGAAGGATCAAACTCTATTCAACATGGGTTTGAGTCCCCTCGATCCGATTGGTACTTTTCTATAAGCTTCTAATTTTCATCAGATTTTGTATGTATGTGGATGTTGCTGATTATGATCTCTTATTTATTGTAGAGATGGATGCTCGAGCCATTGACAAACTTGCCAAAGAACTTCATGCCCAAAAAAGGAAGGGAAAAGTATCAGGACAGAGTTTGAAGAGGATGAAGATTACCGTCCCGAGCTCCATGGTTTCTCCTAGTGCCACTGCCACTTTCGAAGCTACTGAGAGCATCGAAGTTCCTCATCCTATCGAGGTTTCTCTCATTATCGAGATTGATGTCGCTGGGGGATTCGGTGCCTCCTACGTCCGTGAGTTCCCCCACTGAAGATTGTCCTATCGAGAGAGAAGGGGGAGAGGAGAAGAAAAAGAAGAAAAGGTCGACCGTTGTGAAGGTGCAATGCAAGGCTCGTCCTAGTCGATCCAATGATAATGACGACTTAGAAGAAGGCCCCTTCAGCACCCCAGACACCATACGGGATCTGGTCGACAAGTTTGCCTTACCTAAGGTCGTAGATCAGATGGTCGACCTCGGTGATGCCCAACTCACCTAGGACTCCCTTGGTACCTTCCTTCAGATAATTGCCTTGCTATATCTCTTCTTTCTTTTCCCCACTAATGCCTATATAACCCTTTTTGCTCCTTGTAGTCGAATCACCAATTGCTAGCACACATCAAAAAGATGAACCGTTTGAAGTTGGAGTCATCAAGGATTTAGGAGAACCTCCAGGCCGAAGTTGACTACCTTCGGGAGAGGACCGCTGAAGCTGACTATCTCTTGGAGGAGAAGATGGCCAAGGTTGGGGTCCTTCAGGAGGCACTCTAGAAGGGAGAGCTTATTCTGGTGGGGTTGCAAGCTACTTTGTCTTTGGAGGAAGAGAGGAGAAAAAAGTCGAGGTCAAGATTGTCGAGCTAAAGGATGAAACCTCAAGGTAGATCTCGAAGGCAAAGGTCCAGGCAGTGGAGGAGTTCAAGATTTCATCTAAAATGATGGACCTGAACATTTCCTTTAGCCAGGAGGCTTTTCAAAAGGGGTATGAGCTTTGCGAGGATCGAGTGGCTGGGAAGTTCTTCGAACTTAATCTCGATTTCCTTTATAGAGACATCTCCGATGAAAAGACTAGACCATCAGCTATTGCGGCTGACCCTTGTCCTGTCGAAGCAGCCCTTGTGCCCTCCGAGGCTACCATCAAGGAGCTCGAACCTATGCTGGGGCTCGAGGTTATCCCTGAAGTACCAGGCTCCCCTGCTACCCCTCCTTTCGAATCAACTGATCCTATTCCCGGGTCCGCGACAACTACTGGAGTGCCGAGCTCCTCTCCTATTTCTCCTTCCGAGGTTAGGGGTTCTTGATAGTTATATTTTTTCTTTTGTTTTACTTTACCCTATACTCAAAGAACTTTAATTAATGAAAGTAACCTTTTTTTGTCAATACTTTCGAGTACTTTTGAATATTTTTCATGCATTGGATGCAGTCCCTTGCTAATACCGATCCACTGCCTCAGGGCATCCCTTTGATGGCTCATCTTAAATATTTGAGGAAAGAAGTTCATCAGCTGAAAAAAAAATCGAAGAAAATTAAAGATGAACTTCAAAAATCTAGGAAGAATGATTTGGAAGCCACTATCGAGGTAACCCACCTTCGCAAGCTACACATGCGAGATTTAGCATGTTTTATCATCAGGAAGGGTGTCTTTGAGAAGGGGCTTGCCGAACTCAAGAAAAATGCCAGTGACAAGTCTTGGACGTTAACGACAAAGATCAGCTCCCTCGAGGTCAGACTTAAAGCGGCCAAGGAGAAGATTCGATTGTTAGAAGGGAGTTCACCGTGGTCCTTTGATAAAGCACGCTATGAGTGGGATTGGTCGAAGAAATTCTCCATGCTCCAGAAGTAGTTGCACAGTGCCTAGCTCACTTACGATACTTATTAGTTGGGTTGAAATGAAAGAATATCCAAACTTGAGCAAAAGCTTCGTGCCACTGAGAGTGAGGTGGTCCGGCTCCAAAAGCAACTCACTAATAGCTATTATTCTGGATTGAGTAGGGAGTTGGAGTAGGTTGCAACCTTGAGGAGGATCATGGGCGAACTCTCTGAATCCATCGGGTAGGAGAAGGTCAAGGTTCAGTAGTTGAAGATCCAACTGTCTTGAGCAGCGAGCCATTAAGGATGCAGAAGCTGAATCGAAGGTTCTAAGGAAGAGGCTGCAGGAGTCAGAGGAGAACTACCGATGGGCTGACTAGATATTTCGCAACAACTTGATAAGGAGGAAGGAGCTTGAAGAAGAGATCATCATTCTGAAGGAATTCTTAGTGCTAGCTAGCAATCCAAAATCTAAGGAACCCAATCCTTCTTAGGATTTTCCCCATCCTTCTATTTTGTACTTGGTCTTATAGACCCCCATTTTGTAACTATCTTTAACTTTAATGAAGTGGCACTTTCTTCTATTGTCCTCTTGTGTGGATTAGATGTTTGTTGACTCTTTTATTCTCTTTATCTTTTCTTTTAGCAGGATGAGTTCCCTCCATTTTAAGCAACCAAAGATTTTTACCCATGTTAGGATGAGGTAGTCAGGGCATTCTTTGCTCTTACTAGGACGAGATTCTCCTCCTATTCCTAGCGAGGCTGTAGGAGCACAAAAAGGCCGTTGAAAGGGCCTCTCCTCGTATCCTGGCTTAAGTAACCAAGATCTTCGCTTAAGGTCAATGTTAAGATGAGGTTCCCCTCCTATTTCTAATAGGGCTATAGGGGCACACAAGGACCGTTGAAAGGGCCTCTCTCTGCATCCCTGCTTAAGTAACCGAGGTCTTCGCTTTGGCTTAATGTTAGGATAAGGTTCTCCTCCTATTCCTAATAGGGCTATAGGGGCACAAAAGGACCATTGAAAGGGCCTCTCCCCACCTTTTGGCTTAAGTAATCGAGGTCTTCACTTTAGGTCAATGTTAGGACGAGGTTCTCCTCCTACTCCTAATAGGACTATAGGGGCACAAAAGGGCCATTGAAAGGGCCTCTCTCCACATTCCGGCCTAAGTAACCGAGGTCTTTGCTTTAATTGAATGTTAGGATAAGATTCTCCTTCTATTTCTAACAGAACTATAGGGGCATAAAAGGATCGTTGAAAGGGCCTCTTCCTGCATCCAAGCTTAAGTAACCAAGATCTTTGCTTTAGCTCAATGTTAGGATAAGGTTTCCCTCCTATTCTCAATAGGACTATAGGAGCATAAAAGGACTGTTGAAAGGGCCTCTCCCCGTATCCCAACTTTAGTAACTGAGGTCTTTGCTTTAGCTCAATATTAAGATGAGGTTCCCCTTCTGATCCTAATAGGGCTATAGGGGTACACAAGGACCGTTGAAAGAGCCTCTCCCCGCATCCCAGCTTAGGTAATCGAGATCTTCGCTTTAGCTTAATATTAGGATGAGGTTCTCCATCTATTTCTAACAGGGTTAACTTCGTCTAATGACAATGTTTGGAAGACTATTTTCTATCATCATAGTTTTGCACCAAGATCGAAGATATTAAAATATGAAGATTTTATTGAAATGAGATTATTGATAGTACATACATAAGTTCTCTAAGCTCTATGGGTGTGGGAGATCGGTGCCCCCGAGCTTCTTCAAGTAATAAGTTTTAGACTGGATGACCTCTTTGACTTCATAAGGATCTTCCCAGTTTGGAGCAAGCTTCTCTTAGTTTTGAGGTTGTGAAATGGCTGCTCGTCGAAGTACCAAGTCCCCCATTTTGAATATTTTGCCTTTGACTCTGGAGTTATAGTAGTAGGCCACTCTTCATCTATAAGCAGCCATCCAAACTCGGGCTTCTTCTCATTTTTTCTCCAGTAGATCGAGGTTTGCTTTGAGGTCTTGCGAATTGCATTGCTCGCTGAAGGCCATAACCCATGCCGATGGCAGCTTGAGCTCTATCGGGATGATTGCTTCCATTCTGAAAGCTAGAGCGAACGATGTTTCTCTGGTCAACAGCTTTTGGATAGTTTGGTATACCCATAGGACATGGTAGAGCTCGTCTGTCCAAGTTTCTCTTGCTTTTTCAAGCTTTGCCTTGATATCTTGCAATAAGATTCTATTAGTCACTTCTGCTTCACCGTTCGCTTGTGGATAAGCTACTGACGTAAAGTTATGGAAGATATTCAAATCTTCATAGAACTCAATGAACTTTCTCCTAGAAAATTGTTGCCCATTATCTATAATAAGGATTCAAGATAGGCCAAATGTACAAACAATCAACTTCCAAATGAAGTCTTGCACTTTGACTTTAGTAATCTTTGCTAGGGGTTCGGCCTCGACCCATTTGGTGAAGTAGTCGATCACAACTAAGAGAAACTTTCATTGTCCGGGTGCCATCGGGAAGGGGCTAAGTATATCAATTTCTCATTGGGCAAATGGCCAAGGGGCACTTAGTGGCATAAGGTCAGAGGCCAGTTGTCTTTGTATATTTGTATTTCTTTGACAGTGATCGCACTTTTTAACATATTCGATGCAATCATGGTGCATAGTCAATCAATAATAATCTTGTCAAAGCAGCTTGTGAGATAGGAATCTGGCACCCAGATGGTTTCCATAGATTCCTTCATGCACTTTCTATAATGCAAAATCGACCTCGAAAGATCGAAGACATCTTAAAAGTGGCAAAGAATATGATATCTTGTATAGTTTGTCTTCGTAAAGTACATATCAGAAGGCCTGGTTCCTCAACTTTCGAGCTTCCTTTGGGTCATGAGGGAGAGTTCTGCCTTTGAGATAAGCAGTTAATGGATCAATCTAGTAGGGCTCATGGTCAATCTACATGGCAGTCAGCGGCTCTTCCAAACTTAAACATTTCAGTACTTTAAAGTATGCTTCCTTCAGAAGTTCATTGGGGGCAAGTGTGGCCAATTTGAATAGAAGGTCGGCTTTGGCATTTTTCACCTTTGAGATTCACTGGATATTGAAACTGTTGAATGTCGGGGTCAAGCTCTTCACTTTCTCAAGGTATTTTATCATATTTTCCTTGCGAGCCTCGTAGTCGCCACTGACCGTCCCACTATCAACTACGAATCACTGTAAGCTTGGAGCCAGTCAGCTTCTAGTTATTTTGCTATCTTCAGCCCCGCTATTAGAGCTTCATATTTGGCAATAACTCCTTCCAGGTTGACCAAGATTAGTCCAGCTTCTACATCAAAAGTATCAGAGGAGCCATCCACATATAGGGCCCAAAAATCTTTATGAAGGTCTGCTCTTTATTCGGGGAAGCTCGATTGTAGCCCTAAAATGCTGACCTCATTCTGCTCAGGTTTGGCATCATTTGGGATCATGCATTCAACTATAAAGTCGGTCAATATTTAAGCTTTGATTGACGGCCGAGGTTGATAGTGTTAGATATGTGTGCCCTAGAAGTCAAAATTAGCTGACACTTATTATACACTTCTAAGGATAAAATTATAATTTTGATTATAAATAATAAAATATATTATTTTCTATCACAATGTATATTTAGTGTCTGTGATACATTCCTTGAGTTAATGGCAATGATAATTCTTATTTTCAAGAGTTGAAAATTTAAGACATGAATTTTTATTATTAACTCATAAAATGCTCCTGACCATAGGATCATCATGAGGATGATGATTGATCTAGAAGATTGGTGTACAATCACTTTTTTATAGTAGATGAGTCTTGAGTCTATGGTGTAGAGACATCAGAGTGAGAGTATAGGTACTCGTTAGAGAATGAGGGCACTAAGTGTGACCACCTTGAGCAGTCATTAGGAAGTCTACCTTCTCAATGATGACTGGCTTGAAGCTACAGTTGTGTGTCTGGTTCTTTGACCTACGGTGCACGATAGTTCATCTTGAGGGTATTATAGTTTGACTACACCATGACTCGATCTCTTAGCCATTCGAAATCCTGAGGTGTATGTTGGCTATAGAATATTCATTGTAAGAAGTGGATTGCACCAATAGGAAATCTATCTACCTTGGTAGATAAGGAGAAGCCCTATGATGATCATGAGAATCAAGTTCATAAGCCTATGGCCATGGCAGAGTGAAATAATAGAAAGAGTTTTTATTAAGATTTTCACATTGGTCTTGAATCGAATGATTAATCATATGATGGATATTAGGGTTTGACGAGATTACCTTAACCCTAATCCTATCGAAGCTCAAGATAGAAGAACTTAATCACATAGGTAACTGCATCGAGAGGTTCATTTTTAGTTCTGATGGATTGCCACCATATGTTACTAGGTGTCACTAGTGGATTTTGAGAGCAATTAGAATGATTTAGATGATCAATCATACTAGTTGTCTGAATTAAAAAAGTTCTGATCCATCGAAAGGTGTTTCGATGAGGTCAATGATAGAGATTGCGACATATCTCATTATCCTATAGAATTGAACCAACTAGGTCACACAAATAAGGGTTTCGATCTAGATATCATCAATTGGACTAATCCAGTTCAATTAATTTGAATTAGATTCAATTAGGTTCAAGAAAATCATGCTAGCACACGATTAAGCCTAATGTTCTTCTTTAATTATCATTAAAATTTATCTCGACTGAGCCAAATGTGACTGGGCTCACTCATTAACCTTTACTTGGTATGGTCAGAGCTTGTCCAGGTTAGAAAAGGATTATCTTAACTTATAAGATAAATTTGAGACAGCACCTACCATTTTTCATCATCTGCTAAATTATCTTTTGACTTTGGTCAAACATTGACCTTTGACACTTAGGCATCTACCCATGTGTCATGCACCCATAGAAGAGAAGATGAGGCTTTGTCCCCCTACTAAAAAGAGGAAAGGGAGGGGGTGCATGCCTGGGGAGGTGTGCGCCCAAAGATGATGATGCCTGGAGTCCCATACAGATGGGACTCCGGGTTGCTTCATCCACTCTACCTAGGTGGTGCCAAAGACTTATCTTTGATCAGTCTTGGCACCATCTAAGGATGATTTAGAGGGGCTCTTATCTGATTGGATTAGATGATGTCATCCCACTAATCAGATTTAGATTTGATTGCATAAAAGGCCATGATTGGTCGAGATGATGTGGCACTGCATGGTGCAACAGGGTCTATAAAAACCCTATCTGCACCAAGATCAAATAAGCTTGACCCATTGTCCATGCCACAAAGCTACCCCTCTCCCTCCTCCATGCCATCCTTATGTCTTCTCTCTCCTCATCCATGCCCAAGAATTTTTGTGCTTCAGTTTGGTGTGATCCAAGCAAAAGAAAGGCGACAGGAAAAGGTAGAAGGCAGCACTACTACAAGAGACAACTCACATCTTCGAAAGAAGTTTTGAAGATCATCAAAATTAGATCCAGATCTAATTTTTGAAGAGGTGATAAAGAAGGAGAAGATCTCTAGATCCTATCTAAGTGGATATCGATAGAGGTCAGGCACTTGTATGGCTAGATTCAGAACCTTAGGCAGACATCAGGATCATCACAAGATAATCAGATTACCCTCAACAAGATGAATTAAATTAAATTTAATTTATTCTTTATTTTATTTTATTTTTTTATTAGATAAATAATATCAGTTCTAAAAAGTCTTAAATCTAATCTAGATTTAAGATAAAAATTTTTAAAGTATCTCTCTTGATCTAATCAGATCTGAACGAACCTGACCTAGAAAACTAGATTTTTCCTTCAACTTATATCAAAGCTAGGTTGCATTTTTCATTAGATATAATTTTATTTTAATTTTGATTTGATAATGTGATGATTTCAAATATCACATTAGATGTTATTAGATCTAAAATCAAAAATTAAAAAAAAATTAAATAATTTAGATCTAGATTGTACAAGATGCATGACTAGTTGTAGAATAGAATTATTCTATGTATAGTCTAGCATGATCATAATTTAATTTAATTAGTTATAATTTATAAATTTATTTATTTATTATTTTTTGATATTATAAATTTTATAATAAGATCTAAAAAATAAAAAAAAAAGTTATTTAATTTTTATTTATATGAGATATGATGAATGCATGTTTAGACTAGTTGTAGAATAGTTCTACATAATTATCTAGAATAGATTTTAATTTGATATGATCAATTTAAATTTGATTTTTTAGATGATTATGAGATAATTTAGATCTGACAACATGCATGATATGATACATGAAGATGTATGCAAAATATATTTATAATTAGATCAATTTTTATATATGAGATATATGATGTAGATCTAACTAGTTTTATAGTATTCAAATTTTTGATTAAGGTGTTCCCCTTGGCCGTCTGATCACAAGAACAAAGTAGGATTTAAATACCCTCTCCTCCCATTTGATGGAGTATTCTTATGATGTGTAGGGGTGCTGCACGTTCGTTCTTAATAAAAAATCTAAAACTTATTTTCTGTAAAATTCTAGATCCTAAAATCCTAGGATTTTATTTACATATTTTATTTGTGAATCCTAAACTTAATTAAGAATTAAGATTATGAAATATGTTAAGTCTAAAAATTAAAAATTTTTAGATTTAAGATATATTCATAAAATTAGGTTCGGACTTGGATAGCTCAATTAGGTCTAGCGGTTGATCAAACCGAATCAAGAGTGCTTAAATTGACCATCCTAATAAGATTAAGTCTAGATCAAGATCGAATCACATGAGTGATCGATCAAGGTAAGACCTAATTAGGCTTAGTGGTTAGAGCCTAGATTGTAGGCTAACCTAATTGATTATGACTTAATAATTTGGTGTCTAAGGTAAGTTTGGCAGATACGATCGATTGGTTTCTAATTAGGAGCTAGTCGACTCGAATGCATTCTTATCGAGTTAATGGCATATCTCTTCCACCGATCTCACTTACCTGACCATATTTGTCGATCTGGTCCTGATCTAAGATGGTTAACAATCTGAGCTAACCCATGTCACTAGATTAGTCACAATTGTTATGGCTATTGTAAGTCAAGTTTAAAGAGACCTAAATCAAATCTTCCTAAGAAAAGATTAAGTATAAGGTCTTCAACCATTGTAGATATGCGGGCCCTTTTCGGGATTAATTATTCTCGGCTGGTCATAGTGGTTCAGTTGCACCAGAAAGATGCAACCATATCTATTAGGTATTGAATGCTACGGGTTGGAGGATAAATTGGGCTCAATATTTTGGATATAGTGAGAGATCCAATTAGAAATTCAATATGTGCAAATGGTGGGTTTGACTTAACTAAGAAATGGATCAATATTTTGGGCATGGTGAGATTCATGAATTAGAGACCAAGTTTGGGTGCACTATGATTAGAGAATCATTGAACAAGAGTTATCCACTCATTGGCTAATCCATCACCAATAACTGTTAGGTGAGGTGATGAGTTAGTTGGTGGGACTGCACCACCCATTAGAAATCTATAATCGTGGAGGTTTTTGCATCTCTATAGAGAGAATATAGGGATCCAAGAAAATAGTGGAAGCTAATTTGTTTAAAAATTAAATCCTTAAATAAATTGGTCAAATTTTAATTACTATGTCTAACTAAAAACTTTGACTCTCTATAGAAAAAATAAAATGTCTGCATCCAACCCACTAGCACGTATCCTGGACACCCATAGACTGATCGGACCCAATTATAAGAATTGGCTCTGAAACTTTAAAATTATTTTGAGTTTCAAGAAGTTAACTCATGTATTAGATCAGGATTCCCTACCTTACCAGCTCATCCATCCGTTAAATAGAGAGCGTCTCTTGATAAGTGGATGGATGAAGATAACAAGACTAGATATTATATGTTGGGCTTGATGTCTGATGAGCTTCAGTGCCAACATAAAGATATCATGACTACTCGCCAAATGTTGGCTCAGTTGCAAGAGATGTTTGGTGAACAGAGTCACATAGCTAAATATCAGATCACTAAATGACTATTCAATGCTAAAATGCATGATGGGCAATCAGTCCAAGATCATTATCTGATGATGATCAAGGACTTGGAAGAGCTTGAGAAGCTCGAAGTGAAGTTGAACCTGGATCTACAGAATGATATAATTCTGCAATCCTTGACTGATGCATATAGGTAGTTCATCATTAACTACCATATGCATAAACTTTAAAATACTCTGGCCGAGCTTATGAACATGCTGGTTACTGCTGAGCTTTCAATGAAAGATTCTAAATACTCAGTATTTTCTATGGAATGGACTTCTTCCAAGAAAAAGTCTTTTGCAAAAAAGAAGAAGTCTATGAAAAGATAGAAGGTGGATGGAGGAAAGAAAAAGAAGATGAAGCTAAAGAAGAAGGCCGCTAATAAAGAAAAATATTTCCATTACAACACTGACGGCCACTGAAAGTGGAACTGTCCTACATACCTGGCCATCCTAAAGAATAAGAAGGAGGTAGGTTCTTCTGGAGGTATGCTCGTTATTGAATCTAACCTTACGATTTCTTCTACATCCAGTTGTGTGCTTGACTCTGGTTCTAGTGCTCATTTGTGCACTTCCATGCAAGGTCTTGAGGATAGTAGGAGGCAGAGGGATGGTGAGATGATCCTACATGTTGAAAATGGAGCAAGAGTTGCTGCTGTGAATGTGGGAACCTACCCTCTTTGACTACCATCTGGTTTAAATTTAGTACTTAAGGATTGTTATTGTGTGCCTGCAGCAAGCAGAAATTTGATTTCTATTTCATGTTTAGCACTGAAAGGCTATGTAATTAATTTTCTTAAGGACCGTTGTAACATTCTTTATAAAAGAAATAAAATTGCAAGTAGTTTCCTTATTAACGGTCTTTATCAATTACATATTGATGTATCTATTTTTAATATCGAGCAAAATATGAATGCCATAAAATCAAAATGACCCAAGGATAGTTCAAATGATAGGTATCTATGGCACCTTAGACTAGGTCATATAGCAGAAGATAGGGTTAACAAATTGGAGAAAATCAGGCTATTGAGTCCATTGACTTTTGAGTCATATCCAATTTATGAATCATGTCTTCATGGCAAAATGACTAAACTTCTTTTTGTGGGACATGGGGAAAGGGCCACGGATTTACTTGCCCTAGTACATACTGATGTGTGCAGCCCATTTGATGTGCCGACTAGAGGCAATTTTATCTTCTTCATAACCTTCATCGATGATTTATCTCGGTATGGGTATGTGAATCTTATAAGATATAAGTCTGAAGTCTTTGAAAAGTTTAAAGAATTTAGACATGAAGTAGAAAAGCAAACTAAAAAACTCATTAAGGTTCTTCGATCAGATCGAGGAGGAGAATATCTTAGTCGAAAATTCCTGAACTATCTCAAGCAGAATGGCATAATCTCTTAATGGACTCCATTTGAAATATCTCAAATCAACGGAATTTTAGAACGAAGGAATTGGACCTTATTAGATATGATCCGATCCATGATGAGCTTCACAGACCTTTCTGATTTTCTTTGGAGACATAGTTTGTTAACTGCTATATATTTACTGAATAGGGTTCCTTCTAAAACTATTTCTACCACACTGTATAAGATATGGCATGGTAAGAAATCAAGTCTGAGTCATCTTAGAATTTGGTATTGTCTGTCTAATATCAAAAGATAACAAGTGGACAAATTAGACTGTAGGTCCTTTAGAGCTTGATTCATAGGATATCCTAAATGGTCATTAGGATATTATTTCTACATTCCAGAAGATCATAATGTGATTATGAGTCGACATGCCATCTTTCTTGAAAATAGTTTATTCAAGATGGCAACATTGGAAAACAGATCAAGCTAGAGGAGAAAGTCTTCCAAGAGCAAAGAGTCTTGGGAACCAAATTAGGTTGAGCTAATACAATCACTACCTCCACCTCATAGATCGAAAAAGATTTTCCATCCCCCTGAGAGGTACTTAGGTACTATTTTAGAGAAAGTAGAGAAAATATTCCTCGTACGTAATGGAGTTCATGTTGATGATCCCAAAACCTATAATGAGACGATATCAGATATTGACTCCGAGAAATGGTTAGAGACAATGAAGTTAGAAATTGACTCGATGCACTCAAACCAAGTCTGAACCTTGGCAGATCCACCAGAAGGTATAGTCCCTATTAGGTGTAAATGGATCTGTAAGAGAAAGATTGGTGCAAATGAAAATGTAGAGACATTCAAAGCTAGATTAGTGGTAAAAGATTATAGTCAATGCGAAGGCATTGACTATCAGGATACCTTTTCATCAGTAGCCATGCTTAAATCCATTCGCACATTGCTTGCTGTTGCAGCCTATTTCGATTATAAAATATGGCAAATGGACATGAAAATGGTGTTCTTAAATGAATATCTTTAGAAAGATATCTATATGGAACAGCTGCTGGGTTTCACATCCAGTGATACTGATCACAAAGTATGCAAGCTGCAAAGATCCATATATGGACTTAAGCAAGCATCTCAGAGCTGGAATACTTATTTTAATGATGTGATCAAATTATTTGATTTCATCAAAAATGAGGAGGAACCATGTATTTTCAGAATGGTCAATGGGAGCCCTATTATCTTCCTCGTACTGTATGTGAATAATATCCTCCTTATTGAGAATGATATTCCCATGTTGACCATAGTTAAAATATGGTTATCTAAAGAATTCTCCATGAAAGACCTAGGAGAAGAATCCTTTATTCTTAGAATCAAAGTCTATAGAGATAGACCGAATAGGATGCTAGGTCTTTCACAGAAGATGTACATAGAGAAAGTGCTAAAGAGGTTTAGCATGGAAAACTCCAAGAGGAATTTGGTACCCTTCAGACATGGCATTCATCTCTCCAAGAAAATGTGTCCCAACACCCCAGAGGAGATTGAATGCATGAGCAAGATCCCTTATGCTTCTGCAATAGGGAGCCTCATGTATGTAATGTTATGTACCCGACCTAATATAGCCCATGCTGTGAGTGTCACAAGCAGATATCAGTCAAATCCAGGAGAAGAACACTAGACTTCTTTAAAATGTATCCTTAAATACTTGAGAAGAACTAAGGATATGTTTTTAGATTTTGATAATGGAGAACTCAAAGTCCAAGGGTATACAGACTCGGATTTTATGTTCGATATAGATGATCGAAAGTCGACATCTGAAAATCCATTTGTGTGTAATGGTGGTGCTATTAGTTGAAAGAGTTCCAAACAGACTGTAATAGCAGATTCCACCATGGAAGCAGAATACATCGCTGCATCAGAAGCTACAAAGGAGATATTTCGGTATAAGAAGTTCACCACAGAGATCGAAGTGATGTCATTAGATGCCATTTCTTTGTACTATGATTATAATGGCACCATAGCCCTTGCTAAGGAGTCGAGGTCTCACCAAAAATTCAAACACATCGAGCGGCGATTCCACCTCATCCGTGATTACCTCGAGAAAGGATACGTCGAGGTTAAGAGAATTGACACCGCAGATAATGCGGCAGACCTACTTACAAGGCTGTTGGGCCAGCAGAAGATCGAAACCCACCTTGAGAAGATAGAACTTAGATTTATAGCCAATTGACTTTAGGTCAAGTGGGAGTTTGTTAGATATGTGTATCCTAGAAGCCAGAATTGGCTGACACTTGTTACACACTTCTAAGGGAAAAATTATAATTTTGACTATAAATAATAAAATAAATTATTTTTTATCATAATATATATTTAGTGCCTATGATACATCCCTTGAGTTAATGGCAATGATAGTTCTTATTTCCAAGAGTTGAAAATTTACGACATGAATTTTTATTATTAACTCATAAAATGCTCCTGACCGTAGGATCATCATGAGGATGATGATTGATCCGAAAGGTTGGTGTACAATCATTTCTTTATAGTAGATGAGTCTTAAGTCTATGGTGTAGAGACACCAGAGCGAGAGTACAAGTATTCGTTAGATAATGAGGGCACTGAGCGAGACCACCTCCAGGAATCATTAGGAAGTCTACCTTCTCGTCGATAACTGGCTCGAAGCTATAGTTGTGTGTCTGGTTCTTTGACCTGAGGTGCATCGATGGTTCACCTTGAGGGTGTTATAGTTTGACTACACCATGACTTGGTCTCCTAGCCATTCAGAATCCTGAGGTGTATGTTGGCTATAGCATATTTATTGTAGGAATTGGATTGCACCAATAGAAAATCTATCTACCTCGATAGATGAGGAGAAGCCCTATGATGATCATGAGAATCAAGTCCATCAGCCCATGGCCATGGTAGAGTGAAATAATAGAAAGAGTTTCTATTAAGATTTTCATATTGGACTTGAATCGAATGATTAATCATATGACGGATATTAGGGTTTGATGAGATTACCTTAACCCTAATTCTGTCAGGGCTCAAGATAGAAGAACTTAATAACATAGGTAACTACATTGAGAGATTCATTTTCAGTTCTGATGGGTTGCCACCATATGCTGTTAGGTATCATTGGTGGATTTTGAGAGCAATTAGAATGATTTAGATGATCAATCATAGTAGTTGTCTGAATCAGAAAAGTTCTGATCCATCGAAAGATGTTTCGATGATGTCGATAATAGAGATCATGATATATCTCATTACCATATGAAACTGAACCTAACAAGATCACACACACAAGGATTTCGATCTGGATATCATCAATTAGATTAATCTAGTTCAATTAATTTGAATTAGATTCAATTTGGTTCAAGAAAATCATGCTAGCACATGATTGAGCCTAATATTCTCATTTAATTATCATTAAAGTTTATCTCGATTGAGCCAAATGTGATTGGACTCACTCAAGAATCTTTACTTGATCTGACTAGAGCTTGTCCAGGTAAGAAAAGGATTGTTTTAATTTATGAGATAAATTTGAGACAACATCTATCATTTTTCGTCACCTGCTAAATCTTGTCTTTTGACTTTGGTGAAACATTGACCTTTGACACTTAGACATCTGCCCATGTGTCATGCACCCATAGGAGAGAAGATGGGGCTTTGTCCTCCTACTGAAAAAAGGAAAGGAAGGGGGTGCATGCCTAGGGAGGCGTGCACCTAAAGATGATGATGCTTGGAGTCCCATACAGATGGGACTCCAGGTTGCTTCATGCACTCTACCTAGGTGGTGCCAAAGACTTATCTTTGATCAGTCTTAGAATCATCCTTAGTCTTTGATCAGTCTTAGCACCATCTAAGGATGATTCAGAGGGGCCCTCATCTGATTGGATTAGATGATGTCATCCCACCAATCAGATTTAGATCTGATTGCACAAAAGGTCATGATTGGTCGGGATGATATGGTACTGCATGGCGCAACAGAATCTATAAAAATCATGTCTGTGCCAAGATCAAATAAGCTCGACCCATTGCCCATGCCACAAGGCTGCCCCTTTTCCTCCTTCATGTCATCTTCAAGTCTTCTATCTCCTCCTCCATGCCTAAGAATTTTTGGGCTCAGTTTGGTGCGATCAAATTAAGAGAACGACGATAGGAAAAGGAAGAAGGCAGCAACGCTACAAAAGATAACTCACATCTTCAAAAGGAGTTTCGAAGATCTTCAAAATCAGATCCAGATCTAAATTTTGGAGAGGTGATAAAGAAGGAGAAGATCTTCAGATCCTATCCGAGTGGATATTGGTAGAGGCCAGACACTTGCATGGCTAGATTTAGAATCTCAGACAGACATCAGGATTATTACAGGATAATCAGATTACCCTCAATAGGGTAAATTAAATTAGATTTAATTTATTTTTTATTTTATTTTATTAGATCAATAATATCAGCTTTGAAAAGTCTTAGATCTGATCTAGATCAAAGAGAAAAATTTTTAAAATATCTCTCTTGATCCAATCAGATCTGAACGAACCTGATCTAGAAAATTAGGTTTTTCTTTCAGATAGTTGATATCGAACTCTATGAGCTCAATTACCTACTTTGCAATTCTCCTAGAGACATCTATTCAGTGAAGAACTACCTTGATTGGCTGATCAATGAGGAGCATTATTATGTGCCCCTGAAAGTAGGGTCGAAGTCTCTTGGCTGCAATCAGAAGAGCGTAAGTTAAACTTTTCAATTTAGTGTATCTGATCTCTGCATCCCTCAAGACTCGGCTTATATAGTAGACCAGCCGCTGCATTTTTGCCTCTTCTTTGACTACAACCACCATGAGGGCAGTTGGGGAGACTGCCAAGTATAGAAACAATCATTCTCCAAGTTTGGGCTTAGCCAGCAAAGGAGGCGAGCCGAGGTAGCTTTTGAGCTCCTCGAATGCTTGTTGGCATTCCGTAGTCCAACTGAAGTTCTTTGGTTGCTTGAGGACATGGAAGAAAGGCATGCACCGCTCAGCCGATCTCGAGATAAAGTGATTCAAGGATGCCACTTTTCTGATTAGGCGTTGAACTTCTTTTATTCATTTCGAGGCAGTCATTTTCTGGATGGCTTGGATCTTCTTCGGGTTGACCTTGATTCCCCGCCTCGAGATCATGAACCTCAAGAATTTTCTCGAGGTTACTTCGAAGGCACACTTGGTCGGATTCAACTTCATCTTATATCTTCGGAGAGCATTGAAGGTCTTTTCAAGGTCAGCTATGCGATTGATAGAAGTTCAGCTCTTAACAAGCATGTCGTCTACATAAACCTCCATGTTGTGGTCGATCTGCTCTTTGAAAATCTTATTGACCAGATTCTGATATGTTGCACCTGCATTTTTTAGCCTGAAGAGCATGACCCTATAACAATAAAGACCATGGTCAGTAATAAAAGCAATTTTCTTCTCATCCTTCGGTGCCATCTAGATTTGATTGTAGCCAGAGAAGGCATCCATGAAGGTGAGAAGCTCGTGATCTGAAGTTGCATCCACTAATTGATCAATTCTAGATGAGGGGCAACTATCTTTTGGATAGGCCTTATTCAACTTTTTGAAGTCTATGCACATTCTCTATTTACCATTGGCCTTCTTGACTAGGACCATATTGGAGACCCAGCTTGGATAGTTGACTTCTGGAATGAACCCAGCTTTAAGAAGTTTGTCTACTTTCTCTACTATCACCTTCTATCTTTCTGGTGCATGGCTTCAAACTTTTTCTTTCACTAGTCTACATTTGGGATCAATAGCCAGCTAATGCTCTATGACCTTGGCGTTAATTCTTGGCATGTCTGTGGGGACCCAGGCAAAGGCATCGACATTCTTCCGCAATAAGGTAATGTGCTGCTTCTGAACTTCTCCATCCAAGCTAGAGCCAATCTGCACCGTGTGTTTTATGTTCCCATCATCTAGAGAGATAGCTACCAGATCTTCCATGGGTTTGCCCCACTCCTCAATAAGGTCGTCGTGAACATCTAGTCCATCAATTGGACAAAGGTCGGATGGGCAACATTTTTGTAAGGCGATGGAGTAGCAATGCCTTGCTAGAGCTTGATCTCCTCTAACCTCCCCAATCCCATGACCTATTCAGAACTTCATCTTTAGATAATAAGTGGATACTACTATTTGAAGTGCATTTAGACCAGATGGATCGAGAATTGCGTTGTAAGTAGATGGAGCTTTTACTACCAAAAAGTCGACCTACACTCTGGCCCATTTAGGATATTATCCTGCAGCCATAGTTAGTGCTATTATTCCCTTAACTGGCACAGCATCATTAGTGAAACCCACCAATGGAGAATTTATAGATCTCAGGTGGTTATTAGGTATAGATAATTTAGAGAAAGCATCATAAAATAAGACATCGGTAGAGCTTCCAATATCTATCATAATGCGGCATATATCACAGTCAGCAATGTTTAGAGAGATTACAACCATATTATTATGCGAGAACTGAACTCGAGCATCTTCATCAATGAAAGATATTGGTTCTTTAGCCCTCTGCCTCTTCGCTTCCTCCATTGATCTGCTAGCCTCTCTCCATCAAAGTCCTCCAGAAATGATGTTGATGATGCCGAGGGATGGCCGATCTCCTTGTTACTCTTCCCTCCTTGATGGTTTGGGCTAGGACAGCACCTTTAACCGAACTTTCCTTACTTTAGGCTGATGTCGCAGGAATCGACCAAGCTAGCCTCGCCTGATGAGCTCCTCGATCTCATCTTAGAGTTGGATGCATTTCTCAGTATCATGACCTTGGTCATGATGTTAGAAGCAGTACTTGTTAGGATTTCGCTTGTCGGGATGAGACCGCATCTTCTCCGACCTCGACAGCTGCTCCTTGATCTCCATCAGGATGAGTCTTCGGAGTGTTGAGGAGAGCATAGGTGTGGAACCTTCTGGGGGGAGAGTTCAGCCATGCCCTTTGATCAGGGCTTCTTTGACGATGAGCTCAGAGAGGAGTTCGGGCTCGTTTGCACTCAGGAGGAGTTCTAGAGCATGGCTAAGCTTCGCTTGGCTTTTCTTCAATTGTGGGCTTGCTTGAATCACCTACCTACCGCTCTCTCATGGCTTCTTCATCCTTCAACTTGAAGCCCTCTTCCATTCGGGCATAACCATCAGTCCAGGCTAGCATATCAGCAAAATTTTTAGGATACTTCTTCTCTAGAAAGAACAATAGATCATTCTTCTAAAGACCACCATTTAGTATGGCCATTGCAATAGACTGGTCCAAGTTTCGAACCTCTAGAGCAGCAGCATTGAAGTAGTTGACATAGGCCCGAATGGACTCCCCTTCCTTCTGCTTGATATGGATGAGAAAATCTGAACCTCATCAGGGATGTCGACAGCTAATAAAGTGAGCCATGAATTGATGGCTCATTTAATTAAAAAAAGATAGTACCCGACCTGAGGGTGAGTACCAGTTTCTAGCAGCTTCCTTCAGAGTAGATGAAAAAGCTCGGCACAAAATGGCGTCTAGCATGCCATGGAGTAGCATCATGGTATGGAAGGCTTTCAAATGGTCAACTGGATCAGTAGTCCCATCATAGCTCTCAAACTGTGGAAGCTTGAAGTTTGATGGGATTGGTTCCTACATATTTTTTGAAAAAAAGAAGGATCAGTGCTGATATCATTACCGTGAGAGGAAGGAGCATGGTGGAGTTTCTCGATCCATCGATTTATTTTTTATAGTTTTCAATTCAGATGATCCTCACGATCATGGATCTCCAAAGTCTTCTAATAGAATGGAGGTAAGGTCCCCCCAGGGGTCGAATCATGATTAGAGCAAGGGTTCTCTACCCTCTACTTTTCTTTTTTGAAAGTTACCGATCAACTCGCCCAAGTCGGTCATCCCTATACCGGATCCTAAGGTTTCGATGTAGCCCACTCCAGCAAGGCAGGCACTGGAGGCCATTCTTGCTGCATGAACTACACTGCTTCAGTGAGGCCTCTAACCTACTGGACTAGCAGGTTGAATTGCTTCGTGTCCACCATTGCTGTTAGTGGAGCTTAAGATGCTGGGAATGAGATAGGGGCGGGCAGATCTAGATGAGATCTAGCTATGGGGGTGGTTGACTGCCGAGTCGAGGCCTTCTTGGGAGGCATTGCCGAGAAATTGATCGAAGAAGAAAAGCTTTGAAGGAGAGAAGATGAAGAAGATGCTTCCACTGAGCACTCCTTTAAGAATAAGAAAATCTTAAAAGAAAGATGGCCTTTCCTCTAGCACCAATTCTATTGGTATAGAATCTGATTGACACGAGAACTGGCTAGAGCTGAAGCAGTCAAGGTCATCACCAGGACCTACAAAAGAAGTCCAAACTGGAGGAGGGGTGGCTCCGACAGGATCCTTTGATGGTCAAGTCAACTCTTCTGGCTAATAGAAATGGAATGCTCAGCAGAGAAGGTAGCAGAGTTTCAAGATGGAGGAGAGAGCTTGGAGAAAATATATCTGAAGGATTTCTTTTATAAATGGAGCCTATAACAAACTGATAGTGACAGCAGCAACCACCTGATAGTGGGCCGTTCAGGCCACATGGAATTTGTTACAGAGGATAGTGTCTGTTATCATGATGCGTCCATTGTCGTGATATGCGAGCAGTTGAGATTTAATTATTGAAGTTTGGATCAAACCACTATCAGTAGCGAGAAAGGTTCGACTGGGAGAAGTCCTTTGGATGATTTGAAGGAATTCGAAGGGAGTTTGATTGATGGAGAAATCCATCTGGAGAGAGTTCATCTGAAGGAGAAGTCTGAAGGTAATTCGGCTGGAGGAGAAGTCCGAAGGAAGTTCGACTGAAGGAGAAGTCTGGAGGAAGTTCGTCTAGAGAAGAAATCCATCTAGAGGATAAGTTCGGAGGAAGTTCGTCTAGAGGAGAAGTCTGAAGGTAGTTCATTTGGAGGAGAAGTCCAGAGGAAGCTCGAATGAAGGGAAAGTCCGTCTGAAGGAGAGGTCCGAAGGAAGTTCATCTGATGGAGAAGTCCATTTAGAGGAGAAGTCTGAAGGAAGTTCGTCTAGTGGAGAGTCCGTCTGGAGGAAGTTCATCTAGAGGAGAAGTCCGTCTAGAGGAGAAGTTTAGAGGAAGTTCGTCCAAGCAGTCCTAAAGATCGGCAAGCATACTAAAGGTCGATCAACCCAGGGACAAGCGAAGCCACGGTTGAAGCTCCTCCATGATCGAGAATCCTTCTCGACCAGGCGCTGGTCCGAAGTTCAGCAGGAGCATGGTTTATCCTCAATAGATGCCTTCTCCAGCTACAACCAAATCTAGATGTTATCAGAAGATATGGAGAAAACTACTTTTATTACTAATCATGATCTTTATTATTACAAGATTATGCCTTTTGGACTAAAAATTGCAGATGCGACAAACCAACACCTGATAAATAAGATCTTCAAGAAGTAGATCGACCATAATTATTGTTCCTATAGCTACTCGGAGCCATAGCCGTAGATCCAATCTCTTGCATGAACCTGGGTATCAATCCAGCAAACTAAAGAAGATCTGAGAAAGATGAGAGAAGCTAGAATTTTTGTCATTGGAACCAGAGAGAAGAGAGAAGAGAGTTAGGGAGAAAAGCTCAATTGTATTCCAACCTTATTGTAAAAGTTATAATATCCTAGTTTATATACCCTAGGGTTTCCACATGAACCCTAATAAACCCCAGCTCAAAAACAACCCTAGGCTAACCCAACCCATACATGAATTAGCCCCCTTAAGACCTCTTGAATCAGGACTTAAGACCCCTAGGATCAACCCAGATCCTAGCCTAAAACAAACCCTTGTGTAACTCTACCCGTGCACTAAGCCGGCTCAGTCTCATCACTAAGCCAGCTAAGTTTCACTAGATCGGCTCAGTCCAAAACTGAGCTGGCCCAGTCCTGTGCTGTGCCAACAGTCTCGAATGCACAGCTCTCTATTTTGCCTATGCATTGAGACTTAGCCGACCCAGTTTTGGACTGAGCCGGCTAACCTGTAGAAAATTCTTTTTCTATAGCCTTCAAGCTCTGACTATGGTTTCTTGCTCCACCTTGTGTCTCAAGTCTTCGAAGCACCAACCAAGCCCCTTGAGGCCCTTAATATCTGAACCTCAAGCCCATGAAGAGCTACATGCCGCCTCCATCCTAGGACAACTTCTGTCCTAGCCCTAAGACCACACCTGTCCTAGCCTCCCCAGAGCCCTCACCCTGGCTTCGCCCGTAGCCTCCCAAGGCTTGGCAGCACCACACCACCTATAATCTTCACCTTGGTGCACCTAAGCCTTGGCACACCTGACAACATCCTCCTACATGATCCTACTGTCCCTGCATGTCCTGATAGCCCCTCGTGCTCACCTTGCCACCGCCATTTTTCTTCAGCTGCTGAGCTCCCTTTGAGGCCTTCGGGATGACCGCCTCCATCGCTGAAGTCCTTGGCTTGTTTCTCTGCACCACCTTTGGAGTTATAGGTATCTTTCTGCTTGGCAGCTGCATCACTTATCCTGAACTTCCCTAAAGATCATGCAACATTTCTTTATCAACACTCGATGCATATCCTGATGCTTCACCTAACACTGTCCTCTCAAAGCCATGCCTGTCTCCCTGCACAATCCTATCTATCTAGATCTATACAGCCCCGATATTGGTTCTGGGATATAGGACCTCCCTCTGCACCCCCTGCTCTAAACCCATGTCACAGCTTCCTCCACCCATGAAGCCACCTTTGTTCGGTGCTCCACCCAAAACTGAAGTCCCCTTGATATCATAGAAGCCGAGTCTATCTCTGAATCCCTTGAGGCCAACCATCCAATGCTGCACTACTGGGCCTACTGCTGTACCTCGAACACCATCACTGCCCCTTCAAACCCTTTGTACTCCGCAGACCTGTCTGAAACCCTCTTAGATACAGCGCACCCTATGGGCTCCTCTGAGACCACCAAGATTTCATCCAAATCTTCACTTTCAGTAATTGTACTGATGGAATCCGAGCTTTCTCCTCCCTTGCACTTCTTCCAAAGTTGACACTCCCGCTTAAAGTGCCCTACTTCTCCACACAAGAAGCATCTCTTGGACCTTTTGTTGCCCCTCTATTCGCCCTTCTTCTTTCCTTTCTTGTGCTTCTCTGAAACCACAAGACTCTCCTGAAAGACTTTCCTCTTGGTCATCCATTCCCACTGCTCGTTGGACCTGAGCACTAATACGATCTTCTCATACACCAGTGTCTCCTTACCATACAGTAAAGTTGTCACCAACGGATCGAAGCCCCCGAATAACGAACATAGCAATAGTAGACTCTTATCATCCTCTTCTAAATCCACCTCTATATTAAGCAAGTTCATGCTCATCCGATCGAACCACTGAATATACCCCATAACATCCTCACCTTCCTACATCCGAAGGCTGTACAGTTGCTTCTTTAGCATCAACTTATTGCACATGTTCTTCTTCATGTATAATTGCTGTAACCTCGACCATAATTTCTTGGGTGTTCTCTCTTCCAACACACCATACAAAACCTCATCCACCAAACAAGCCCTAATCATGGTGTTAGATATGTGTGCCTTAAAAGTCAGAATTGGCTGATACTTGTAATACACTTCTAGGGGCAAAATTATAATTTTGACTATAAATAATAAAATGGGTTTTTTTCTATCACATATGTGTACTTAGTGTCTATGATACATCCCTTGAGTTAATGATAATGATAATTCTTATTTTCAAGAGTTGAAAATTTAAGATAAGAATTTTCATTACTAACTCATAAAATACTCATGACCGTAGGATCATCATGAGGATGGTAATTGATCTGGAAGGTTAGTGTACAATTACTTCTTTATAGTAGATGTGTCTTGAGTCTATGGTGTAGAGATATCAGAGTGAGAGTATAAGTACTTGTTAGAGAATGAGGGCACTAAGCGTGACCACCTTGAGTAGTCATAAGAAGGTCTATCTTCTCATCGATGACTGACTCGAAGCTACAGTGGTGTGTCTGGTTCTTTTACCCGAGGTGTATTGGTAGTTCACCTTGGGGGTGTTATAGTTTGACTACACCATGACTCGGTCTCCTAGCCATTCAAAATTTTGAGGTGTATGTTGGCTATAGCATGTTCATTGTAGGAATTGGATTGCACCAAGATGGAATCTATCTACCTCGATGGATGAGGAGCAGCCTTATGATGATCATGAGAGTCAAGTCAATAAGCCCATGGTCATGGCAGAGAGTGAAATAATAGAAAAAGTTTCTATTAAGATTTTCACATTGGACTTGAATCAAATGATTAAATCATATGATAGAAATTAGGGTTTGATGAGTTCACCTTAACCCTAATCTGATCGGGGCTCAAGATAGAAGAACTTAATCACAGAGGTAGCTGCACCAAGAGGTTCATTTTCAGTTTTGATGGGTTGCCACCATATACTACTAGGTGTCACTGATGGATTTTGGAAGCAATTAGAATGATTTAGATGATCTATCATTCTAGTTGTCTAAATCGGAAGAGTTCTGATCCATCGAAAGAAGTTTCGATGATATTGATGATGGGGATCATGACATATCCCATTACCATATAGAACAGAACCTAACTGGATCACATAAACAAGGGTCTGGATTTGGATATCATCAATTAGACTAATCCAGTTCAATTGATTTGAATTAGATTTAATTAGCTTCAAGAAAATCATGCTAGCACACGATTGAGCCCAACATTCTCCTTTCTTTATCATTAAAAGTTATCTCGACTGAGCTAAATGTATTTGTGCTCAGTCAGGTATCTTTACCTGGTCTAACTGAAGCTTGTTCAGGTTAGAAAAAGGTTGTCTTAATTTATGAGATAAATTTGAGACAACACCTACCATTTTTCATCACCTGCTAATTCTTGTACTTTGACTTTGGTTAAACATTGACCTTTGACCCTTGGACATCTGCCCATGTGTCATGTACTTATTGGAGAGCAAATAGGGGCTTGTCCCCTTACTAGATTTTAGAAAGAAGGGGGTGCACACCTAGGATGGCGTGTGCCCATGGATAGGGATGCCTGGAGTCCTATACGGATGGGACTCTAGGTTGCTTCTTGGATTTAAACTAGGTAACCCTTACCTATAGACTTTGACCAGTCTAAGGTGCCATCTAAGGATGAATCTATGGGTCTCTCATCTAATTGGATCAGGTGGTGTCATCTCATTAATCAGATTTAGATCTGATTGCATGAAGCAACATGATTGGCCGGGATGATGCAGCACTGCATGGCGCAGTAGGGTCTATAAATAAACCCTATCTGCGCCCAACTTGTAGAGAGTTTTCTCCTAGCCATGCCCCAAGGCTACCCCTCTCCCTCCTCCATGACATCTTCTGATCCTCTCTCTCCTCTCCATGCCCAAGGGAAGTTGGGCACGAGTTTGGTGCGATTCAAGCAATCAAAAGGTGACAGGAAAGCAAGAAGGTAGCCCTGCTACAAGAGACAGTAGCACTTCTTCAAAAGGAGTTTTGAAGATCCTGCAAATTATATCCTGATCTAATCTTTAGAGAAAAGAAAGAGAAGGAAAAGATCTCTAGATTTAGCCCAAGTAGATATCGATAGAGGCCAGGCACTTGCGTAGCTAGATCCAGAACCTCGAGCAATCAGTAGGATCATCAAAGGATAATCGGATTACCCGATATCAAGGTAACATTAATTTAAATTTAATTTAATTTAATTTTTTTATTTATCAGATCATAAAATTAGATTTGAAAGATGTTAGATCTAATTTAGATTTAAGAGAAAATTTTTGAAATATGCCTCTTGATCCAATCAGATTTGAACGAACCTGATCCGAAAAAATCTGATTTTTCCTTCAACTGGTATTAGAGCTAGGTTGCATAAAATTTATTTAGATCTGATTTAATCTGATAAATTAGTA